>JAQIXL010003371.1:0-10524 GCA_034700245.1 Poikilolaimus oxycercus
AGAGAGACGTTTCAGACACACCCGAAATGCGTCAATCCCGCACGTCCTCCCATCACGTTGGCGCGTGTCTGGTGTCGCTACGGACAACCCCTCTCTCTCGCTCTCCGTTGGAGCAATTTTCGGCGTGCTCGCGGGAACAAATACGCGGAAATAATTCATGAGACATACGTTTTGCCCCCCTTCGAGGCGGTCTTGGAAATCCCCCACCTCTTGAGCTTCCTGCATTTTACTATTTACAACGCCACACACCACAAATACGCCCTCGGAAAAGCGGCCAAATCCGGGTCGGCTCATGACGTCTTTTTGATGTCTCGACAACAGAAATCATCAAAAGTGCGTTGGAGGACTTGGTCCTCGACGCTCGTTGATGAAATTGCGGAATCCCGGAAAGTGTTGGTTTCACGCATTCACTAAGAAGCCCCTTTTCGATCCCGAGGATTGCCCCTCGGGCAGCTCCCCCTCTGACGTAGTCTTTGACCTCGAGACGTAAATTTGTAGGGAAAACAAGGTTTTGACGATACTGACGTGCGCCTGGTTACGTCGTCGTCGAGCTCTGGTCCCTTGAACCTCAATTCAGCGTCATCTTGGTGAGAATTGAAGCAAGTTCACGTTGAAAAAGAGTAGAAAAGTACGATTCACCTTACAAATGGCGATTTCAAAACTGTCATTAGGAGCTCGTCTCGACGGCCATTTTCTTCAGTGGGCGAAATCTTCTCAATCGCATGTACTTCTGCAGAAATTACGGTCTTTAGCAGTCAAAGCCATCAATTTGCCCCTCGTGAAGCACTTTTTACAGCTTCCGCGTAGAAATTGCCCCTTCGAGACTTGACGGTGGAACATTTTGACGCCCTCGCCCCTCCACCCCGTCTTGCATATGTTTCATGCAGAGTCTGTTGAAGAAAAGAAATTTTCTGCCTCTCCTCTCTCCGTAAGCGCGACGAACAGGTGCCCCGCTGGACAAATTACCCTGAACTATCGAGTGAAAGTCTCAAAGAAGTGTCGACTTCTTGCTTGAAGCCGGAAGACCGATGGCCGTACGCAATAAATTAGACAGGTGGCGTTGCTCTGCAAACATCTGTGAGGGGGAAGACGTGAGGAATTTCGTTCTTTGGAACATTTTCTAAGGCTCCATACTCTTCATTCACACTCAAACGCCTACTTGGGAGAGTTGAACCAGTCGCTCATGTGTTTCTCCACATTTTGACATTTGTCAAACTTTTACTCGTGATCACCAGCTGACACTAACTCTACTCAATTTCAACACTCAAAGTTTTATGAAAACCCTAAAGTCGTTCGTCAACTCTCTCAGCTGTTTCCTATGACATCAAGCCTCCTCTTTCGAACGGTCCCTAAAGGCGCATTTGGTGTGTTCGAGATGACTTGCGTGTTTCTCGTGTGCTCGCGGTCATCTCAACGCTACCGCTTCGTCAAAGCCCTTCTCATTCATACGGGGGCTAAGAAGGCCTCCTTGCCCTTTTTCTTCATGGCGACCCCTCGGAAAGCCCTTCGGCCTTCTCCTCCTTCTCCTTCTTCTCGTCGGAGGAGGGAAGAAAGGGGGGGGGGGGAGGATGAAATGAAAAATGAAGTGAAGCGGATCGTTTTGTCGACGAGTCAGTCGTGAAGAAGAAATAATTCTTTTCTTCTTCTTGCTTCGTTGGAGAAACGAGCGCGTCAGAGAAGAACAAGGAGCGTTTTGAGTGTTTTCCTATGAGCTCAAGAATTTTTTTCTTTTGTTTTTCGAAAAAGAACGTTTCCTTGTCCTCACGTCATAACGCCCTGGAAGAAAAATTCCTCAGAAGCTCCAAGAAGAGAGATTCTTAAAATTCTTAGAGAAAATAAGTGAAGAAATGGCGATGTCGTGCAGACGTCTGCCTCAAGACGCATGAAGAAGCACTTGAAGAACCCCTTCTTCAGCTTCTCTTCCTCTCTTTCTATTGACGAAGAAGATGTTCAAGAACTTCCAAATTTATTCCTTCCAGACGATTTTTCGAATATAAAATATTTATTAATCAATGTGAGAAGAACTTGTCTTGAGTTCTGGGATTGTGAAATTATTCAAGAGATGAAAAATAATAATCAGTAGAAGTTGAAGAAGAGGCAGATGAAATTTTATGGCCAGCTGGTTTGGACTTCTTTTTTTCGTTTTCTCTTTCCTTTCGTCACAATTTTATTGCTCGATAAATCCGAAGATCAACCTGAAACACATGTACTCCGGGTTGCTGCAACGCCTCCAAGGCAAACAATGGTAATCAGAGCTTTCGACGTGCATTCCTCTTTGGGCTTTCCTCCTCGGGAAATGCTGCCAATTTGCTCAAACTCGTCCTTCTCGACAGAGTAGAGACAAAGTCCTCAATCTCTTGCAAAACCTGCATTTCAAGGCTAGAATTAAAAAGCCCAAAAACTATACTAACAATCTCAAAAGTGCCACTTCTTTTCCTGCCACACCCTAGTAGAAAAAAAAATTGCTCCATATCGACAAGAAAAATCTTTCTATGACTAAAAGCTCTCCTGAATAGAATACTCTCCCTGATCTTCCCTAAGCCTGACCTGAATAGGGCCCGTTATAAATCATTTGAAAGACTTCTTTCAAATACGAAGATGTTTACTTCTTTCTCCCTCTCTCAGGCTTACGGATAGCCCTGTTGACCCCTCGGCTTACCTTCACCGCGTGATTTTTTCCATCTTCCATGAGCACATGGCGACATGAGGAGTTTCGGTTATAAGAAGATGCAAGAAGCTTCTGGCCACCTCGCCATCTCCTCCACCCCTCATCGGCCAGCGGGACCAAGAAGGATAAAAGCGCCGAGGGGGGCAAGCTCACCCCTTCATCCTCCGAGCTCATGTTCATGTCTGCTAGTTGCGCTCGTTCTCCCTCTAAGTGGTTGCGCTCTTTATTGCAGCCGCCAAGAGTCGTTATGACCGTAAGTCGTTCTATTGCGTTTTTCGCCCTGGGACCACTCGACCGCGCGTTTTTCGTCTGCTCTTTCGCCTTCTTCTTCGCCCCGCGCCGCCTCTTTTCCGGAAATTATGCAATTCTATACGTTTAGAGGAGAATTTTTGTGGGCTAAAGGTCGCATGTCAGGGCAAGAATGAATGCTCTCTAGTATCGTCATTTTTCTTTTTCTCCTCGATAACATTGACGTTGGTTTAAGATATTTTCTTTTTTTTCTTATGAAAGCCTGTAGTTACCTCGTATGCTTCTGCGTCAATAGTCTTGAGATATAAAATCATCGAGCAAGGCGTCTCACGTGCGGTCTCTATATTTTTCACATTCCTCGCATACGGCATCAACCCGTCCCGATTGAGTTTCACGGAGACCAAATCGGGCTTGGCTACTCCAGGGGTAAAGAGTTGTTTTCTTCAGAAGTCCTCAAAGCGGAAAGGGAAACCCGGCCCAATTGGGTTTCCGAGACAGCTCGTCATTGGGTGGACATGAAGGGCTTCAAAGGGAGGGGGGAGGGGGAGGCGGGTCTTGTTCCCTCAACATCAAATCGTCATTCCTCTTCGTGCAGCCGGCTGGCCCCTCCCCTTTATATAGTCCGGGTCTGAAACGGAGATCAGTCGGGTTCCGCAATCCTTCTCTTACCCCTTCCCTCATCTCATTCCCTGAAGCCTTGACCCGGTACGGCCTTTCCTCTAGCTATTTAGTTCCCTGTGAACCTACATTGTCCTGGCTTTAGTATAGTCAAGAGCCGTCCAGCGCTCCCTTGTTTTCGTCTGTCAGCCAGCCACGCGACGTCCGACCGGATGGTCGTTTGAAGAGTCTTCGTTCTCTGCAAAACGGCAACTGAGACTCGGGAAATGCTTTGCTCTTGCGCTTCACGCGAGCGGGTCCTAGCACAAATTTCCCCAGAGGGAGTCGCCGGGTTACGGTAATTGACGCTCGCTGTCTTCCTCTTGAATGCGCTTGAAACAAGTGAAGAAGAGGTGAACTTTCCTCATTTCATTAACGCCCACAACTTTTTTCTTTCTCTAAGTGATGAGGGAGAGTTTTTTCCCCTTTGACGCTTGACGTAGCTGAAGTTGCTCTTTGACGCAAATTGAAGGTTGCCCCTTGAAGACTTTGAAGACGTCTCATTTTCCGACTCCACGAGGAGACGTCTTCTCCTCCTCCTTCTTGATCATGTTCTTTAGTTATTCTCCTTTGTCCCTTCCCTCTCCTTCTCCAGGCTGCTCTTCAAAATAAGAGCTTTGCTCTTTTGAAGAGAAAAAAGAAAAAGAGACAGGAAGTTCAGCTCGACGGCCTCTCTTCTCAAGTTTTCTCCTCTTTTGGAACAACGATGAAGGTCTCAAGTTTCCATTTTCAGTCGCTCCACCTCGTCTGGAGCATTTTTCATCGCTGCCCCTCACGAGGGAGGTCCACAAAGATCTGAAACAACTAAATTCTAGTCTTACATGCCATTTTGCAAGTTTTTCTCTTTTCCTCCACCCCCTCTGACGTCTTTGCCAACTTCCAACTTCAACAACTTCCAAAACCAGGTCGAACTCGTGGATTTCGAATAAAATACGTGCCGACACCACCCCCGTCATACCTTATGCCTCACGTAGTAGTCCCCTCCCTCCCTCTCTTTCTTCTGTCTCGTGCTCGGGAATCCCGTGAATCTTCAAGGAAGACCCCCGGGCCGGCAAGGAAAGAAAAATTATATAAAGCTCTCCTTCTTCTTGGTCGTCTGCACGAGACTCTTCTCCTCTTCCCTCGCCCAGACTGCTCTTTGTCTGACTCCTTGTCTTCCTTCTTCTTCTTCTCCATGGTGGTCTGCTCAATTCTGGAAAACGGCTTACATCACTTCAAGGCAATCACAAAATACGACGAAGGTAAAAGGTTGAAGGCCATAGAGCAGCTCGGGTTACTCCACCTCCTTCTCTTGTCGTAGATCTGCACTTTCTCTCCTTGTTCTTTGTTGATTCAAGGGCTAAAAATGGCCAAATTGAAACATACCCGCGCTGGGTACGAAAAAAATGCCCATCAGATCCTCTTTTGAGGCTTTTTGGTTCCCCATGTTCTGAGAACTAATTGTTGTCTCGGTGAGCTCATCGAGGAGAAGAAGAAGCCCCCGCTCCTTCTTCTTCTTCTCCTGTTTAGGCATGCAGCCGTGTTTCCCTGTGTTTCCCGGCATTCAAAGGCCTCCTTCTCAAATGTCGCGCGTCTCTTTCCTCTTCGCTTGTTTCTCGTCGAGTCCCGCCGCGAACTTTTCCATGCCTTCAAGTACCGTAACCTCATCTCTGAAACTTCCAGATTGGGATGCGTTTCACAGTTGCACTGCTCCTCGCGCTCCTCGCCGTCCTCCTCTTGGCCAGCACATCGACGGCCTTCGTCCTTCAGGTGGGTCGCACAGCGAATTTCTCTACCTTAAACTCACCGTAACTTCCAAAAGACTCTCTAGCCTGTTCGTTCTCGGCTCGAAAACGGGAGCAGGTATTTACGGCCGCGGTACTTTACGTGCATTTTTGAATACGAAACCAAAGCAGCCCCCACAGCGTCGACCTCAACAAACTCCTAAATCACGTCTCTACGACCTCTCCTTCTCCGTTTATGACGTTCTCGCCTCTTTCGTAGAAAATTGGACTTCCGCAATGAGGCTAGGCTGAAAACTCCATTACCGTATAACTCTCCCCATAGCGTTTTTTGTTGTAGGAGTTGCCGTTGGAGCGCTTCGAGCGCCGGCTGGCCGAGGGAATCGCCCGAGAGACTCGTTCCGACCGCGACTTCCGACAATCGCCGCCCATCTTCTCGCCCGTTCAGCCATTCGTAAGCTTTTTGAATTTCCCGCTTCCACAGTCCGTAGCTTGTAGTTTAATCTCCGAAAATACAAGACTTCATTGGATATGCTGCAGATCCCACTTCGATCGTTGCTTGGCTGAGAATGTACCCCGCTTCCTCCTCCTCGCCCCTAACTGGAAGAAGAAGAAGAAGACGGAACACTTACTCCCCACTTGATCTCTCTCTTGCGAGTTGTCGCTAGGCCTTTTCGCTGTCCCCTCGTCGACTTGGTCTCGGCACGAAAATCGCGTCCGCCAAGTCGTCTACCGTAACCTTGTCGTGGTTCTTTTCAAACACTTCTCTCTCCTCCTTCTGCTGTTCTACAACACATACGCATATCCCCTCATTCGGAGAAACAAAAGACATGAATAAAGACCATCTGTGCGTTTGTTGTGTGTCTTGCAGGGTGCAAAACTCGAAGCTTCTCTCTTCTCCTTCCAGACGGCTAAGAAGAGAAGAGCATGATAGAGACGTCTTCATCTCACAGTCAAGTAAAAAGTGTCCTCTCCCACTTCCTGCTGTCAAATCAAACCCCCTCAAACGCCCAAACAACAAGACTTCGAAGAAGAAGGAGAAAAGTCATTTTATGTTCACCTCAAATACGACATGGGCAGATTTCTCTTCCCCAAGAAGAGCGACAAATCGTATAACCGGAAATGAAGGAAAGAGGATAAGGAACATAAAATAAGGTAAAGGGAAGAAAGAGAGAGAGAGAGAGAACGTAACTGCTGGGATACCAAACAGGACGCGATCACTTCTAATGAGAGGACGAGGAAAAGAAGCGGCGCTGGAATCCAAGGAGCAAAGCAAGAAACAAGAAGTAGTGGTCCCAAAATACTTCTTAAATTCGTAGACTTGCGAGATAAATTTCGAAGCAAAAGAAAAGAAAGAAGGAATAGAGCGAGACATTCAGAACACAACAACAACGAACAAGCCGTCTCCCTCCACGCCCAACTCTCTGTTACTGGTAAGAGCAGATGACGAACAGTTTTCACATCAAAAGCGCCAGCTCCACAATAATTAGACAAATAAATATTGTAAGTCGGTCTTCTGTGTGGGTGATACAAGAATTGATTACCACGCATAACCATCCACTACACGAAGAAGGAAGAAGAAAAAGAAAGAAGAGCTTTAGGCTCTCAAAGAAGAATCATTCCTATCTATCTTACGAAGCAACAAGACTTCCTCCATAGAACCATAAGAGGAAGAAGAAGGAAGAAAAGAAGAAACGAATAAATAGGTGTGTGCATACGTCTCGAGATCGACTGAGTCTCTTCACATCATCATCTCACTTCTTGCGACGCTCCGGGTTCTCCTGCTGGGTGGGCGGCGGGGGCGGTCCCTTGCGGTCGAGCTCGTCCAGGTAGTCCTCCAAGAGACGCTCCCTTGCCTTCGGATTGTCGTTCAGCACCAAATAGCGTTTGTCATTCTAAAATTTCATACTTCCTAAAGAAGAACAACCAACCTCGAGAACGGCCAAGATGTCCTTGAGATGCTGCTCATTCTCTTGAATCGCCTTCAGCGACTTATACGTGATGATCTTGGTCTCCCGAAGCAACTCCTTGAAGTCGCGAAGCACACGCTCTCGACGCTCTTCCACCCAGTCACGGAAGTCACGCTCCAGTTTCTAAAGCAACTTTCTTTCCACAAAATCTCTTCTTACCTTCTCATTGGCAGCAAATTTGGCAAAGCGCTCATCAACGATCACAATCTTCTTGGCATCGCGCCAACGCGAGTCGGCCGTCAACCCCTCGGTCTCGTCAAGCAGTCCAAAGACGTGCTCACGACGCTTCTTTTCCAAGGATCTGAACAATCATCTAGAAAGAAGAGGAAGCAAACTAACTTGATGTGCTGATCAAAGAGCGATTGCTTAGCGTCTCGATCCAGAAGATCCGCTTGCTCATAGCGTTCATCCTTCCTCAGAAGACGTCGTGCCTCATGCCAATCCGTATCGATGGTCTTGACGAGATCAGCCAGCAGAGCCCTGAAGTGCTGCTCGTGCTCCATGAGACGATGCTTCTCGTGCTCCTTCGATCGTTCCTTCAGCTTCTCGCCCAACTCCGCTTCCACTTCCTTCTGACGTTCGGCCAAGGCGGCCTCGGTGGCCTTCTGCTGGAGACGCTTCTGTCGCTCGGTCTCTTCTTCTTCGTCCGACTGCGTCTGATCCGAGAGCCCAGCAACGTGTTCACGGAAGAGGGCTTCGCGAAGCGCCGAGTCCACCTCACCATATCTGAAGACGAAGCTTTAGGTCAAGACAAGAGACACTAACCTCGGATCACTTTCGATTGTCTTCTTGACGCTCGACCACTTAGACTTGCGAGTGAGCGAGGTTTGTTCCTTGAGCAAGAGGACGAAGTCCTGCTTGGCCTTCTCCTTCTGCTGTCGACGTTCCTCTTTCTCTTTCTTGTGCAACTCGGCAACAAAGTCGTTGAAGTAGTCCTCGCGGTCCTTCATCCGTTCAACCGCCTTGAAGCGCGTCTCCTTGCCAAATTTCGCCGCGAACGATGAGAATGAAGACCTGAACAAATTGTTTGAGTTTCAATAAAAGCGCGCACCGTCCATGAAGTTTGGACTCCTCAAGCAACGACTTGAACTGTTCCTTGGCTTCCTTTGCCTTTCGCTTCTTCTCAGCTCTCTCGATCTCCGAGCGTTCTTTGCAAAAGCCTTCGAAAGCCTGAAGTCATGCATTTCGAATAGGCAACGAGAACTCACAGCACGGCGTTCCGTCGCTGAAAGCAGCAAGTAGCGAGAATCAAAGACGATTTTCGAGAGTTCCTTCTCGAATGTCGAACTCGCACTGACCTAAAACTTGCGTTCAAACACTAAGAACGACAAAACGAACCTTTTTCTCAAGAAGCATCTCCTTGAACTGAGCGAGTCGCTCCTCAATGGGCAACTTGGCGCGTTCTTGCTGCGCTTGGAGCTCTGCCTGCACGGCCGGATCCACGGGCTTCTCGAGCATCTGTCGAGGACGTTCTTTCTCCTTCTTCGCTGCTTGCTCGCGATCCTTCTTGCGTTCAGCACGACTCTTCTTAGCCGGCGGAGCTTCACCTTCATCCGCTTGCTGCTCGTCTTCATTGGACTCCTCGTGATCGCTTTCGGAACTTTCTTCTTCAGCCGCCATCGCCGGTAGCTTCTGCTTCGGCTGCTGCTTGCTCACATCGGGCGGGCGTGAAACGAGAAGATCAACGTCGGGACGATTATAAAGTTCGGGTGGACGCTGCCACACTGACGTTCGTGTAGATGGATTGTAAAAGAACACCTAAAGAACAATATTAACATCGAATTTCACAAAAATAAAAGACAATCAGCAACGAACCCGATTGTCACCCGTCCAGACGACACACCAAGGCGTGCCGACCACAGGGTTCGACGTGACGGGACGCGACTTGTCTTGTTTGGCCGACGCCTGTGCCATGGCCGCCTGAGCCGAAGACGCGGCTGCAGCCGCCGCCGCGGACTCCGCGCTATCCGCGCCGGCTCCGGGCGCATCTTTTCCAGCTGAAAATCTTGAACGTAACGACGCCGGGTTGGAAACGAGAAAAAGTGAAACGAAGAGAAGAAACTAGAGAGAAGAGAGACGAACCTTCACGATCGATGAGGGCTTGCGGTTTCTCCCATGTGTTCTCTTGAGTGACCGAGTTGAAGTAATACTTGCGACCATCGGGCGCCGTGTGCTCCGTCCAAGCGTGAGCCGGGTTCACTTGACCACCTATAAGAAGGAACTCTTGATTCCATCTGAAATTGTTCAAACCTGGTGGAAAGCCTGGCGGCATAAACGGCGGGTAACCTCCTCCAGCCATGGGAAAGCCTAAACCAAACTTTTCTTCACGTAAGTTGTGTAGCGAACCTGTCGGTGGCGGTACTGCATTGTAGTTCTGACTGCCCGGCGGTCCTCCTCCTGCAAGCCAATCGATTATTCCGTTTAATCCGGTTTTCATCAAGAATTTTCTCCTACTGTCTCAACAACAAAGGAAGAAGAAGATGTAGAAGTTGCAATTCAAGAGCTCCAGTCACCAACCTAATCGCTTAGACCCCAAATTGGCTTGGCACTCCATGAGTACCAAAGAAAAAAGTTGCTCCACATGAGCAGCCATAACACGATTCACCAACAATACGATATGAAGGATTTGTGGGAGAACAAAACAAGTGTGTGGTATGTGTGGTCAATTCTCATAATGCAGATGGTGAAGAGAAAGTTGTTTTGGATAAAGAAAGAAAAAAGCGAATAAGAAGCCAATAAAGGACGTTACACTTTGCACATGGAATTGTGTGCGGGTAAAAGAGGTGCGCGCCGTCCCTCTCTCTTTCTCTTCTCTTCGGTGTTCCTCGACGTCGATTCCTTGTTCATTATGCTGAATATCTCCACCTTTCTTCTTAGTCTTCCTCCTAGCTGCCGGGGGAGCAAATTGCTTTTCTTTCTTTTTAGAATGAACGCCCTAATCATTAAGTCTTTTGTCTTTTTTATCTTCCATCTCCCCACCCATTGGTAAACCTTTTCTCGCAGAGACCAATTATAGCCCATGCAGCAAATCAGACTGCTCGCTTCCTGCTTCACATCCAGTCCGTCGAAGACGTGAAGCGGATATTGTGGTGTGGATATAACAATTGGGCACGTACGCAACAATGTAAAGACAAAAAGAAAAAAAAATGGGTCATTCACATGGTCTTACCCTTTAGCCCTGAAACAGGATTTAGGTGTCCCTACGGTGAAGGGTGGGAAGTCGGGAGGACAAAATACCTGCAGAGACATACCTGCTTGT
>JAQIXL010003372.1:0-10521 GCA_034700245.1 Poikilolaimus oxycercus
CTGCCAAGAAAAGACCAATTGGCGAAAAAAGTCTGCCGCCTGAGCCAAAAGGCCTTGTTCCCTTCATGTATAGGGGATAGCGGCAAATGCAAACCATAGTGAATGCGGAAAGCTCGCCTTTATTAACAAAAGCCTTGAAACAGCGTAATGGCTACGCGATGCATGTAATGAAACTTGCTACGGTGATATTTTCATTTTCAATCGCCGGATCCAAATCATTTGTTCAAGGTAACAAGCGGCCAGTCAGCACAATCATGTCAAGACATTGCGTGATCGCCTTCCTCATAGCGTTTTGCTCGACAATCGCCGTCGGTCAAGGCAAGTTTTGTATACTTCGTTTCACCGTTTCAAGGGCTTCGTATTCGTTTCGAGCAAATAGTGAGTGAAGTAATGCTGTGCTGGGTGCTGCACGAAAAATGATGATGTATAAATACATACTTTTCACTCTTCTTGTTAGTCCGTTCCTCATTTGATTGTTGCCACGGCGCTAGACCAGAACCGCTGCTGCCACCGACGGTAGTGTGAGGCTGCCACTTTTGGGAAAAGTCCGTGAAAGCCGTCGTTCTAGTGTCTCACCCCCGGTTGGCGCACTCCTAACTAGAGTCGTCCAAGTCCTCCACTCTCAGAATTCAGACCCATATTCTTTGCTGCATGTGCGTACCTTGAACCATAGCCAAAAACTCAAATTTTTGAAAGAGGAGATATACAAATGGGCCAAAAACGACACTTCAAAGCGAAACTTATGAACACATCAACAACAACCAAATCGCGAAAGGAGCAAAATTGATGATGCGCGGGACAACGCGAAATCTGTTGTGAATGTAACCGTTGAATGATAGGCAAACATAATTTCACGAGCTGAAAAATTTTTCACAACTCGTCCTCTAGCGATTTCTTTCAAGTAGCGAGAAAAGCAGAGCTCTAATGATTATGTGAAGATTGTTTTCAATTAGAGAAGCTTTGAAACCGCACGATCGATGGTGCGCAAGTAATTCATTCCAGGGCACCTGCGCAGTTGATTTCACTTTCAAATCACTGCACGATCCTAGACTGCATCGTCAAAACAAATACTTCGTACTTCACTTTAGAAACAGATGAAACCGCAGCATAACATTTTTAAACCATCAGAAAAACGCCAGCCAATGGAAGCAATTTCTTTCGCGTATCATAGATGTCAACTAAAACCGCGGCTTCACCGTTTTCTGAACACAAAACATTGTCGGGCAACTTTATTCGCTCGGGGATAAGGGGACTGCCGTGCTTGTATTGCACGAAAGAAGGCGAGGCGGACGGTGGCCGGCGCGTCGCTACTCCTGCAAACCTCCTCCTCCTCCTCCTTCCGATAGCTTCAAACCTTGAGGAAGTCGAAGCGCTCCTCGAGTTCCTTGAGGAGCTCGTTGCGGAAGTCGTTGATGGCGTTGACGGTCTTGTCCGCCTGCTGCTTCTCCAACTCGTAGGTCCGGCGGTTCTCTTCGAGCTTCTTTTCCGCATTCTCGAGCGTCTGATTGAGCTCTACGCCTCTTTTCTTCTCTTCTTCGAGAAGCTTCTGCGCCTTCTTGAGTTGCTCCTTCTCGATCTTGAGCTGCTCGTCGGCGCGCTCCGCCTCGAGCAACGCAGCCGCCTTGTCTTTGACCGCCTTGGCCAGCTTGTCACGCCAGATCTTCAGGTCCCTCTCCAAGTCGGCCTTCTTCTTCAGGAGTCCTGCCAACTCCCTTTCCGTCTCGTTGGCCTTCGCCTCGAGGGCCTTGGCGCGACTTTCCGCCATGCTGGCTGCGAGACGTATCTCCTGTTCTTCGGTTCTCGCCGCCTTCAGCTCTTGTTTCTTGTCCTCGAGGGCTAGTGTGAGGTTCGCTTTGGTCGCGTTGAGGCTCTCGAAGACGGCCTTCACTTCCTCGAGGTCGCTCGGTGGCAGGCATTCGGCCGCGCGATCGTTGCAGTTATTACCAAAACAGCACGAGAGACCGACCAGCGTCAGGTTCTGGCCCCTCTTTTTGTCTCGAATCTCCTATTTTTTGTTTTAATTGTCTTCTTGAAGGAAAACCTTTCTGAGTTTGACACAATAGCTGTCCACTGTTTCGTTCCAGAGAACCTTGCGGGGATCGCAACCATAGTCCATCTCCTTGTGGAAACTCAGATTCGCGTAATCAGAAACAAAGCAGAAGCCCTCACATTCCTAAAGTTACCGTACTTCGAGGGGTACGGTTGCACAGACCTCAGTCTTGTTGGGGAGGACCTCGCCGCGGCTCCGCGTGCCCTTGACGCACGGCCAGTGTTGCGGCGTCGTGGTCGTGGTTGTGGTGGTCGTCGTGGTCGTGGTGGTGGTCTTCTTCGTCGTATTTGTCCCCTTCTTCGTCGTGATCTTCGATTTAGTTGTCGTCGGTGGCTTCGTCGTCGCCTTGGTCGTGAGGCCGACAGCGACAACGGCGATAACGAGCACGCACACGGCCACGCGGCACACGCGCCACCTCTGCAGTAGACCACGTAGGTCATGTAGGGGAGGCGGGAGACCATTGCCGGCTGAAGACGCGTAGAGCACGACGAGCGAGGACGAAAACAATGAGTTCGAATCCGAGAAACGAGGTCTTTTATGCCGAGAAGTAGACAAATGAAGTGGATATCGAATTTCCGAATGGATACGAATGAGACAGTCGTTATGTCGTGTTCAGCAGACATGCCGAGTTATTCTCCTCTACAAAATGAGATATTTAAAGTGAGAATCGCAGAACATTAAAGAGTGCTCATGAAGATTTGCGAAGACGCAAAAGGAGTCTAAGATGCGGTCTTCCTTGTCAATAGCGATGCCTTCTCACTCTAGTAACTTGTCGATATTTCGGAATTGAATGTTCGCTAGCGTTTGGCTATCCAAAGCAGTTTGCAGTTCATCGATGTGAACGGGAATCCCTTCTTCGCTAAAGCCGATGCCGCTATTCTCGAACTCAGCTGCCGTCCTCCATCGCACTTTACTTTTCTCATCCCGTTACTGGTAAGCTTCGACGTTCTTCTTCGCAATGGTTTTTCAACAACAACGGACATGATCACAATGGACTCATTTGCAAGCAACTTATTCACGGAAGTATTGAAACCGGTAACTTCGAGATCCTCATGCGACGCACTTTTGGTCTAACCTATGAGGTAAGACAGTCAGTCGGGAGTCGTTTGAAAGATGAGATGTTACAGGCTTTCTAAAAGGAACACCTTCGAGACTTGAAAGAGAACGCAACAATTACTGTTCGTGAGGACAGTGACAATCTTTCAACTGAAATTGCGACGGCCAAGACTAGCCTGAATCTATCGATGAATCTCTTCGACGGGAGCCTCTACAAAACGTTTTGTCTCCGAATTCACGTGCAAACCCAAAACTGTGTTGACAAAACTGATGACTGAAAATACCAAGACCTAATAAATATCCTCTGAAACGGCGAATTTGTTTTTTTCGAGACGCAACAACTACACAAACAGCTTTCTGATATTAAGCTCTGCTACAGCTTTACCACCACGAGACTCAAAACAATAAATTTGAAAACATTTATTCTCTTGAAAAGTTCGGGTTGGGAATTCGTTGAACTTGGCGGTCGACGGCGTCGACGTGGGTTTAGTTCTCCTAAAGCCTCTTCCTTCCTTTCTTCTCAAAAACCTCGAAGAAGGCGACGAGAAGGCCGAAGAGAAGGAGTCGCGACGTGGTGAGACCCTCAACTCCGGCCTCAGTCGTCGTGGTTGTGGTCGTGGTCGTGGTCTCCTCGGTGTTCATCGTGATCTCAGCCGTTGTGGAAGTGGAAGTCCTCTTCTTCTTGATCTTTCTCGTAGTGGCACGACTGCTCGTCTTCACAGGCACCTTGAAGGCGTTGGCCAGCCACTCGGCCACAGCGCCCCACTCCTCGGCGAGGTCCTTCGCGACCGATGCTGCCCGTGCCTCCAGTCGCTTCTCGAACAAATCGAGCTTCTCATTGACGTCCGTCGCCAGAGTTGTCAGTCTCGTCGTCTCGGCCTTCACCTTCTCGGTCTCCTTCTTTAGATCCTCGGCCCTCTTTCTCCACTCTCCAGCCTTCTCTTCGGTCCTCTTCAAGGCGTGCCATGGGACGAGCACTCGACTCGTGAAGAAGAGCTTGATGATGTCGGTGGCGTTCACCACTTTGTCGGTTTCGGCCTTCAGTCGCGCCTCGATTTTGTTCACTTCGGCGACTTTCGCCGACTCCTTTAGAGGCAAGACTAGCTTCCTGGTCTCCTTGGCTTTCTCTTGAAGTTCTTTCACGGCAGCCTCTGCCGCCTTCTTTCGCTTTCTTGCCTCGCTGATGGTCTTCAAGGGCACGGCCGCTTGTCTCTTCATGTCCCGCAGCTTTGCCCACAACTTGTCACTCTCCAAATTCGCGCTAAGGACTTCTTTCTTGGCACGTCCGATGCGCAGTTGAGCGGGTGCCACACGCTGTTGCACCGCCTCGAGGGTCCTCTTGTTCCACGGAAGCTTGGCAATTAACTTGGTGTGATCCTCTTCGAGACTCTTGTTTTGGGCAACCAGCGTGAAGTTGTTCTCTCTCAAGTCAAAGAGCGCCTGCACATGTTGGTCGAGGGCGCACACGGTCTTGCCGCAGTTGTCCTCCCTCTGACACCCCTGATACTCCACTTCGGTGCAGTTCTTGCCCGTCTCACAACAAAAGACGCCCACTGGCATCAACGCCAGGCTGTCTTCTATTGGCTAAAACTTTCTTTAGGAGCCTTTGATACAGTATACCTGTTCGATTGTTTCGCAGTTCGAGGTGTTCTTGGTGGTGCACTCGAAGCTCACGCGCTCCTCGCCATTCGCGTGGAGGGCGCGAATTCGGACGAGGCAGTTCTCGCACTTGTCCTGCCTCTCCTCGCCGCAGCGAAAAAGCGTGTCCTCTGCCAGAAGGAGGCCGGCCGCCGCGATGACCACCGCCAGGCAGAAGACGCGCAGCGCCCACATCTGGGAGTTCTTGTTAGGAGAGGAGAAGAGAAGAAATGAACCTTTTAGAGCTGAAGTGGCAGAGGAGAGCGTCGAGACGGGAGGCGAAGATAACAATGCCACTTCTCTCGAAGTCAAATGCATCCTCAAATTTATCATGCGAAGACTTCGCATAGTCAAAACTGTTAGTTTAGCCCGCATTCTTTTACGCGTCGTCAGCCTCTCCGCTTTCTCACGCCTGAAACATATCCGCACCGAGGCCACTCCCGGGTTTTCAGCGTCGAGATTCCTTGCGGCGATTGACCTTGTGCACGCGTTTTTCTTCCAGGCGCTCCTCACTCAGTGAGTGGTGCTAGCGCGAGAGAGGCTCTGCTGTCGTAACTGCAAAAGACGCGCGCGCCTTTGAAACCAGTTGAGTGGAGAGAGAGAGAGGGGGGGGAGAGAGGAGACAAGGGCGGCCACCCCCCGCCGCGCCACCCGACGACGACGAAGAAGACGACGTCGTCTCTCTCGCTGTTCTTCCCGCCGAGAAACCTCTCTCGGGTCCAAGAACAGGCATCTCTTCATTGCTTCTTCGTCGTTCTTTTTGTGATTCGAGAGCTGGTTGAAGCTCCCGGTGTGATGTAATCAGGGACGAGATCTTGAGCCTATCGAGGCTTCCTTCCTTCCTGTCTCTTGTGATAGTCTTCGCTTGTCCCGGGGTCCGGTGAGGTGACCGTTTCGTGGCGCGTATTTCTTGAAGAGATTGATCCTTGTGGCGATACCACCGTTAAGCGTGTCGAAAGTTGTACCTTGCATTCTACTGTTTCTCTAGGATTGTTTTCTTGAGCGGAATGGTTAGTCGATAGTAGCCGCTGTCCTTTCAAATTGCGAACCAAATCCACCTCGACCTTCAAGTTTTCTCGCTTGAACGAACTTGTAGGCTAGAGGTAGTGCACATTCAAGGCTGAGTGGTCAGCACGGTTCTGTCGTCTTTCCAACTTCACGAGCTCTTGGGAGGCTCCTGAGACTGATCGGGGGTGTCCCAATCGACGGGGGGATTTCGGGTTGATCACGTCGTGGTTATGATTGATGAGCGGCGGTGAGACATCGCTCTGTGAAGAAGAAGGAGCGAGGAGAAGAAGAAAGGGAGAATTTGGTGCCTCGTGAAATTTCCCCCTTTATCCTCTCTCACTTTCTTCTTCTCATCATCTTCTCCATTCAGCGACGCGTGGTTATTATCGACGTTTGCCTCTTTCACTGCTTTTCCTTGCTATAAAGTTTGTTGAGAATGTGTTTTCTCATAACCTCATCCTATCATTGTCTACGCAACTTTTCTCTGCTTATTTTGAAAGAGTGAAACCGTGATTTCATTTGAACTTTTTGATGGGGTCTAGACAAGATAATAGTGTGAACTTTTGGCGTGCACTCTGACAACCATTGAAACTGTGACCCCACTGAATGCGCGTTACTTGATCATTTGTTCAGGGTAACAAGCGGCCAGTCAGCTCAATCATGTCAAGAAATTGCGTCATCGCCGTCCTCGTAGCCTTTTGCTCGACCATCGCCGTCAGTCAAGGCAAGTTTTGTTTCACTTCGCTGTTTCAAAGACTTCTATTATCTTTGGACAAATGTCTATTGCAATTGACGCGAGCCACTAGGAGAAAAAGTATTTCGAGGACTGTTGAATCCCGATAACCCCACGTATCTCTCATCTCAACACATTCTTTCGCTGTTTCAAGGGTTTTATATTCGTTTCGGAATATTATCACTGCGATGCGAAGTTCCAGAGCAGATGTTTTGAGTAATGATGGATTCCGATTGCGCTACGTGTCTCTATTTATGAAGCCCGGCATTTCGCCATTTCAAGCGCTTTGTATTCATTTCGGGGCAAGTTCAATTGCAATATGCAGTTGTATTATACATGCGGAGATATTTTGAGCACACTTGAATCCCGAAAACGCCACGTGTGTCTCTTTCTCAGCCGCCTCCTTGTTGTTCAGTCACCTCGAAACTAGCCCCCACCTCTCTGTCTCGCTTCAAAAGCACGTCTCATTTGATGGTTGCCACGGCGCTAGACCAGAACCTCCGTCGCCACCGCCCACGGTTGTGTGAGGCTGCCGCCTTTGGGAAGGGTCCTTGAAAGCACTCGTTCTGTCTCACCCCGGCTCCCACTTCAACAAGCCTCCTTACATTCCTGGAATAGTCTCCATCTATTGCTTCAACTTTCACAAAGCAGAAAGTGAAAAAAGCAAGACCCCAGCCTCTTTTTGGCAAGCCCACCCCTTCAATGGCCCTTTGGTGAAGGCAAAAAGACGTCTTTGATGACATCACAACGCCTAAAGCGGGGGCATCTCGAGCGTTCCTTCGAATTGGCCAATTTCATTCCTGCTTCAGCCACCCGTCCTTGAGAAGAAAAAGCGAGAAGAAGCAAAGAGAAAGACGAGCACCCAAAAAGGGAACCCGCGTCGCTTTGTTCTCGCTTCACGTCGCTTCTTCTTCTTCTCCTTCTTCTCGCCATCGTCCCAGTCAGCTTTCAATGTCTCAAGTGAGCACGGGCGCCCGGTCGTGACAATGGGGGGAATTGCAATTGAGGCGCGTGGACGGTGAAACCTAGATGGGACGGGAAGAGGTGGGAGAGAGAACAAGAAAACCGCCAAGGGAAATCGAACCTCGAGAGCCGCCCCTTTTTGTGATGGTCGTGTAGCGAGACGAGTGGCGATGGCATGGGCGAACGGCACGCGGACAAGGGAGTGGTCGGCATGGTGGTTGATGGCCAGAAATCAATCTGACGTTGTTCGTAGACCATGACAAGGCGATAAGCTAGCTGTTTCAGGAAGCCCATGTGTGCGTGAGTAATCGAGCTATCCATTATTGTAGTTGGTTGGACAATGCTTTGCAAGAAGAACATTTTATATATTTCTGGCCTTACGTTGTGTCGCACAATACGAAAACGGAAAATTTAGAAATGAAGTCGCTGTTACAGCCGTCTTACATGTGGCTGGCCAACACTAGTTATCAATCATCTGGGCTTTCCCGGAGGGTTGAATGAGCTGTTTCGATGAAGAAGTTTCCTAGTGTAGCGCTTTGGCATTGCCCTGGATCTCGCCGTTTTGAGTGTATTATTAGCGGTTTGGGATGCGCGCAACTATGATAGACCGACCTGTGAGCCGCTTCCAATGAGTATTTCATCACCACAGTCCCCTTTCGTTTCCGCAGCAAGCTTTCCGTTTTACTCTTCAAAAACGTGTCCAGAATTTATGGGATTGCCGTTTCACAAGCAGCACTTTCCAAAGGTGTAGATTTGGCTTCAGTTAACGAAGGTCGATCGTGATAACAATGCCAGAATTTCCTTTGCAGACTGCTTCGACCGCGATCCGAACTGCCGTGACTGGGTTGGCACTCGACCGGAGAGCTGCCAGAACACCGACTACATCAAGTCCAATTGCCTTCGATCCTGCGGCACGTGCGGGATTCGGACTTCCGGACCGAATTCTAGAAGTACGTTTCTTTTTCTCTTCTTTATCCATTTGACGGAAGTCTAAAAACCGTATCTGCCACGTTTATGCGTGTACACATGCTCATTCCTCCACCATCACACACACGTAATTCCTATATTTATAATTGGGGGGCGCGGGGGGTCGGGCGGGACAACATCAGGCAACTCCTCTCTCCTCTTTCTCTTTACAAACCTATCCACTTCTTTGTTACGAGAAGAAGATATGTCTGGCGGGTTCTCGGAACGAAAAACTCAACGACGACGGGGTACTGTAGTTTCTCCAAAGGGACGCACACTCAGACGACGAAAAGATTAAGGAAGCTGCCCGGGCTGTGGGGGACGTTGCCGAAGCGGAGAATATCGCGAAGAGCGGACTTCAATGGCGTTGAGGGAGGCGCCACGGAAGCCTTGGATCCGGACTTGTGAACCTGCGAAGATTGGGTTTCAAAGAGAGAAATATACCAATGGTCGATCTCGACGCAGGCGACGCACGAGCTCCTCGAGAATGCTCAAGTGGCGGTTGCCGCTCGCCGAAGCGGCGTCCACGAGCAGGAGACAGCCGACGAAGAGAAACACAACCATGCTCGACATCGTTCTCGAATTGACGTCGATGTTAGGGATTACCTGAAAGAGCTCCGGGATACAGCTTTACAATGAAACCGAGGCTGGAGAATCTGTTTAATGAAGGACGAAAATATTAATATGACAAATGCAGCGCGCGAAACGGCGAGTTTCCAATTGTCGTCACAGCGGCAGAAACGATTGGCAACGAGCAAAGCTACTCGAGAAATCGAGTCACAAACTACTGTTGAGTTTATGTAAATCCAGTGAAATGAGGCTCAAGGGGTGAAATGCATATGATCCGGGGAGAATCTTTAGAATCTTCCCGGCTCATGACGTCTAAGACTCTGCATGTTCCCTCCTCCCCTTTACGCATAGTCTTCGAGAGTCCAGCTGGTGTAATAAAAAAGATGTGCACTTTCTTTAATCAAAATGGGCGAGGGGAGAGCTCGAGAATACTACTGACTTGGCATGAAGACTTGGCATCTCTCTCCAATGCAGTTTTGCATTGTTTTGTCTGAGGGCTGGCACCGGTGCCGTTATATTCGGGGTGGACGGCGTTTTCATCGCCGAGCGTCTCATCCCAGCCGATGGCTCACGCCCTTTCTCTTCTTGCTGAGGGAAGCCTTCCGAATCGGACTTGAGCATCTTCGGAGGCGCACCTTCTTGTGGCTCACCGGCCGCACTCACTCGTGTCTTGCCGTTGTGGAGGAAAATCTACCGCGTTTGCCGACCGAAAGTTTTTTGAAACTTTCGCCCATCCCAAAAGCTGGTATTGCTGCTCCTCGCCAAGCGAAAATTTGGCATGTCTAAGAAACCGTCAATTGAGATCGCAAACTTCAGAACCGACAAGCATCCTCCAAGTGTAAACCCATTTGACAAGACTCTCTGAGAACGTCGCTTTTCGAGTGTCCAGCTGGTGCAATAACAATGATGTGCACTTCTTTAGCAAAATGAGTAAGGAGAAGGCTCAAGAATGCTGCTAGCGGCGTGAAGGCAAAATCGGCAGCTGCGGAAATTGCAACAGGCATTAATTCAAAAATGCCCGTGTTACAACTATTGTGGCACGAAATACGGCTCGGAAATAATTCGATCAAGAAGCCGCCAAATACAACACAGTGGGAAGAATTTGGAAGAATGTAAGTCCGTCAAGCACTTTTTTCTCGAAAAGTCACACTACTCACCAGCAATTCATGATCTCGTTTGCAAATCAACTAACAGCTAAACCGCGAAATGACTACTTTTGTGCAAATTCAAAGGTTTGTTTCCAGAATTCAACGTTTCACGTCTGCACCTGAACCTCGTGCCCGTTCAGTGGCTGGTCGGCGTTTGGCGATCCGAGCATGGCGAAAAGGTTTCTTACTCTTCGAAGTCCGCAGTTTTTCGCTTCTCAGGCCATCTTCCCGACCATTCTCAAGTTCACTTACGGCGAGCAGATTGAATTCTCCATTCCCAGCGATCAAATGCAATCCGCTAAGGCGCTCAACGGAGCATCAACGATCAAGAGGAGTTGCACAGCGAGTACGGCTACATCGCCGTCAAGCCGAACACGAGGACCGTCTCG
>JAQIXL010003373.1:0-10521 GCA_034700245.1 Poikilolaimus oxycercus
ACAGGAGTAAAACCATAGAAATAGGCCAGGAGAAACATCAAAGATGGAAACCAAAAGCGCGCGCCACTAAATTCCCGCGCTTTTGACTTATCGCTTTTTCAGGAAACACTTTGTTCGTGCATGACTCGCCGTGCTTCCTCTTGTCTACCGCGATCTTCGTGGGTAGGCGGTCGTAAATAAAGTTTCAACTTATCATCATTTCTCCACCTCAGGCCAAATTTAGCAGAAGGGGGTACCCGGTGTTTCACCGACCTGGTTTAACCACTGCAGCAAAGTAACGAAGTAAAAATCTAAAGCACCGAGACGACATCCGTCAAGCATCGCTCAATAGATAACGACGCCCTCTGTGCAGACTGTTCGTGAGTAAATATGGAAGTTAACCAACAGAAGATACAAGGCACACGTCCTAAGCATTTCTTTATTCTGTCCAAAGTGTAAAAAGCATTCTCGTTTTCGCACCAACCAACAATTCCATTATTCGGCACAAGCCACAAGTCTATTCAGCCACAAGTCGTTTTTCTTGTGGATTGGGGTCTCGTGAAGTCGTTTGCAATTGTGAAACAACAGTGAAAAGACGCTCTGAAACTTATTTCATAAACATTCCAACAAACAAGCTCCGGCGCTCACCTTTCCAAGAAGAGGACGCCTTTGTTGTTGCCTCACTTGGTCCATATCGATCGATGACTCCCCGTAATTCAGCTGCAACCTTGGCGCCCTAGATGGGACAATACGGCATTCACTAATAAAACGTTTGAACCTTTAGACCAGGCCATTGTCTAACGTAATCGCACTTCAAAAGATCTTTTACAGAAGCTCGCTGCAAAAAGTTGAACTCCAACATCTTTCCAAGGAGTTGACGAGCCATATCGCCTGATGAAATTCATGTGTAATCAGGAGAAACGCTTACTAGAAAATTCTTTTGTGCCGTTTCCGTCAGCGAAAAACTCGTCAGAGAAATGCTTGCTGAACGGCTCGGTGGGTGTTCTTCCCTTCTTCACGACCATTTTCTTACGATCTTGTTCCGTGAATCTGACAATGAGAGTTTTCATAGGAGGAACGCTCTAACTTGTTGTACAAGGCGGTATCGCTTGACGAACCGACGATCTTTGTGATGTTGCTGAAGATGTCATCGATAGTTTTCCCCTTGAAAACTGGCTCTAGACGCACGAGTTCACCCATGACGCAGCCGATTGCCCAGACGTCAACTAAAGCGAGCTTTCATCCTTGAGAATGAAGAACAATGCGATTGGCAGTTCGACCTACCTCGATTGTTGTAAGAATCGATCAGTTCGTAGAGTTGTTCAGGCGCATTGAAAATGGAAGTTCCAGTTCTTCGCGTTAGCTTGTCATCATCAATTCGCCGTGACCAGCCCATATCGAGAATCGTCACCTTCATGTCGAGGCTAAGCGCAATGTTGCTTGTCTTCAAATCCTGAAAACGACTCATAATAAAGAGTTTGCAAGATTTTCAAAGAGGCAAACTTACCCTGTGGATAATGCCCAGTGAATGTAAGTAACCGACACCGACAAGGATTTCATGAACGATGAAAGAGAGCATCTCATGGTTAAATCGTCCTCCGTTTTCCTGAAACTTTCCTTATCCCAAAAGGTTAGACGACGCCCCTAAACCTTCATCGTCTTGCGAATGTCGTATAAAGTTTTGCCTCGATATTCCGTCACGTGATAGATTTCTGTGAGATTTGTTTGTGGACAAGGAGTAAAGGCATCGAGCAATTTGAGCATCTGAAATTTGCAAAGAAAAGTAGTCAGCTTACCCTGGGGTGATCAATTGCGCTTAGGAGTTCGACTTCTCGGGTAGTGACTAGAAGAATTCGTGTGCATTTTTCCTCGAGTTCGACGTGGTACAAGAACTCGAGGCTCTTGAAGAGGAAACAGATTTGCTTGATAACAACAGTCTTGCCCGTCGTGGAATCGACAGCTTTTCTGCAAAATAAGGTTGATTCTGTGAACAGACACAGTAGCTCCTTGTCCTCCTTCTGCGATGAACTCCAGGTTGATGTATCGCTTCGGTACGGTGAAGAAATAAGCCTTCTTGTTTTCAATCACGGTCAACATCTGCAGTTTTTCAACGTTTTTAATGAACGAACCACTCGATGAAATCCTGCCGGTAATGAAGGTAATTCGAAAGACGTTGGAGACGAAGCCGCATCCACATAACCTGCGATGGAGGGAGTACGGGACTATCAATGTGACTCACGAGACTGCTGATCGATCGGGGTCGCTGGGGCCGATAAGTAGACGCTGACGGCTTGCCGGCTCTCATTCGATGGTTCTTCCTGTTGACCGACATCGCCACTCGCGTGGCCAGAGTCAGAGAGAAACATCGACTTCAGTCTGAGTGGATCAATGGGGGTCGAAAAGTACGAAACTGACGTTGACCACATAGGCTTTCGTTAATTTCGCAAGAGGGACGATAGAGACGGCTGCCACATCAGCTGACCCTGCCGCGCTAAATGATAAGTCCTGCAGGTTGAGTCATCTCACTCAGATGCGAATGGAACACTTGTCAGTAAGACAACTGTGTTTTAAGCTCGTTTATTGTTTCACCGAGAGAAATGAAAAGCAAATGCCAGTCTCCGCAATGTCAAGATCAGTGAAATAGGTTCATTGGTCAATTGATAAATGTTCTCTTGAAAGTTTGTTTAAATTCCATTTGATGGTCCAAACACGTCGTGTTCCTTTCGATATGTTTTGAGGAAGTCGAAGAGGTTCTCTGCAAACTCTTTATGAATGAAGCAAAGATAAACCTTTCCATTGTGTTGACGTCCAGCGCGAATTCACTGCGTCTTCCTTGTAGATCTTCGCAATCTCTCCTGCTTCGGGTGTTGCTTCACAGTCCTAGAAAAAGCACCTTATCAAGAGTTTGTCGAACTTACCGGCTCTCCTCCCCAGAGACGAACGTAGGGATGCTGAAGGCATTGCCGAACTGTCAGCCTCTTCTTGGCATCAATCTTCAGCATTCCTTTCAGAAGAGCCCTCGCGCTGGACGCTGAAACGTCAATTTGTCAGTCGCTCTCGAATAAGAGGAAGAAAAAGAAGGCTGAAAAACTCACAAGTCAACGGACTCGCCCCATGCCCATCCTGGAAGAACTCATCGGAGAAGTGCTCCTCAAAGGTGATTCTCGGCTGTCGCCCACGCATCGTAACAAGCGTAGCCCTGTCTTCTGGCAAAAATCTGAACGCGTCGCTAATAGTTTCATTCACAGGCTTACCGATTGTAAAATGCGTCATCGCTCGGTGATCCGAGGACCTTGGTGATGTTGCTGTAGACATCATCGATAGTCTTTCCGAAGAACGTCAGGCTGAGGCGGATCAGCTCGCCCATGATGCATCCCACCGACCAAACATCGACTGAAAGAGGAAAGTTCGAAACAAATTCGGGACGTTTCACATCAAAAGACCAAAAAATGTCAACGAACCCTCTCCGTCGTAGTCATCTTCCGTTTTATAGAGCAATTCAGGAGCGTTGTAAAGGTGCGCCCCAACCTGTCGAGTGAGCCGAGTGCCTTCATCGACCTCTCTCGACCAACCGAGATCAAGGATCGTCACTCGCATTTCCTCGTCGAGAACTATATTTTGTGGCTTGAGATCCTGAAACGATGAAAAAAACATCTTCAATGACAAAGAGTGGACAGACCTTGTGAAGAACGTTCGACCGATGAAGATGCGAAACACCCGAAAGAATCTGGTAGACCATGTATGAGATCAGTTCATGTGGTAGTCGAACGTGTCCAGCCTGCAATATGATGCCATTGATCTTACAGAAGACTCCAGATTACGTTGAACTTTCGGAAAACTGTTTGCAACGTGTCGCCTCTGTACTCGGTGACGTGGTAAATTTCAGAAAACCCTCTTAACTCGTCATTTGGAGTGAATAAATTAGCCAAGGGAAGAATCTGAAAGCGGGATGTCCGGTAAATAAAACACTGCCTTACATTAGGATGTCTCAACGCATTGAGTAGCAAAATGTCTTTGGTCACGACGTGGAGAAGCTTTGCACTCCTCGAGTCTTTCTCATCCGGATGTAAATGGTCCAGCCATTCGAATCTCATGCTCAATTTCTTGATAACCATTGTCTTATCTGTCACGAGATCCAATGCCGTCCTGAAAACGGTTCTCAATCTGAGACTTTTGACCACGACGTACACAACGATCCCTTGTCCGCCGATGCCGAGAAATTCCAGGTCCGCGTAACGCTTTGGTATTGTGAAGAAGTACTCGGCGATTCCTGCTTGATCCGTGGCAAAGAGTTTCTGTGTGTAGTACTGATTAGCACAAGAGGTTGGGGCCTCTGTCTCCTTGGCTGGCAAGGTCATGGTTTCTGAACATTCTCTTTTTCCGCTAAAGGTTCAAACTTGCCTGAATTTGACGATGGAGGACAGGAGATCTTCAATGAGTGCCGGAAACGTTTGAAGAGTTCATGAAGAGCAGGTGAGGGCTGACGTAGGGCGACGGAGGGCGCATCACCATTTCGGCTTGGAAGGAATTTGGACTCGGGCATTTCTCTGAAAAGCAGTGAAACATTTTACAAATGAAAGAATCCACGGGAGTTATCAAAAAGAGCAGGCGCCCTTGAGAGCAACAGCCAACGGGCGCATCGAAATGGTGAAGACCGAAAAACAACAAGACGAAAGGACCAGAGAGAGTGTGATGTTGACAACGTTGTGGCCCTTCTTCTCTCTTCTTCCCGCCTCTTTCTGGTCCCACGTGGTCTGCCCTTCGCTCCCCTCTCCCCCTCCCCGTCTCCACTCCCTCCCCTCGCTTGCCGTCCTGGGCGTAAACAAGGGGGGAATGATAGCGCACACGCGCTGGCCGTTATTGATTTGTCAGCTGCAGATGGACTCGAAGAGTCGGCTGTTGACGTATTTTGGCTGCTTGAAAGACATGGCGACGCGTGGTCTTGCGAAAGGCTTTATCGAGAGGTTTTCGACGGACCGAACTTGTACTGAGGGTAAAAATACGCTTGGAAAACTATAAACGAAGAGCTCACAAGAAACAACACAAGGCATTTCGCAATTGTCCGAGAATTAATTGAACGGCTTCTTAGGGTTATTGAATGTCAAGTGCCATTCAACGAAAGCGTGATGTGCAGTAATGGATTTCAAAGAAATAGCTCGCAGACTGCGATATAGTTCATCTGGCAGTTATCCGAGGTAATCAGTAATCAGCATTTGCAGTAATCAGCATCGGCACAGCTCCAGAGTCAAGAAATCGAACCACCGTAAATACCCACGCACACTCCTTGCGTATTGCAATTGTCCGAAGAGCCACATGGCAAATTGAACCAAAAAGTTGAAATTTCATAAGCAACAGTCTCCGGTATAGTCCGAAGATAAAGCCATGCCTGATGCGCATCTCAGTGCAGTTGTGACTCGTGGGATGAAAGCAACAAACAGGTGAACAACCAGCAGCCACATGACAACAATAAGATAAGATGATCGCTTTTCCAAATGCATCGTCGCCTAGTCGTTTAATGTTGAGCACAAGTTTTCAGAAACAATAAATGTTGTACGCATTGCAGTGTTCTGTGAATATTGAATGTTTTGCAAAAGCGGGGGCAGTTTCGTCAAGTATTACCAAGGGTAGCATCGAAATTTAATGAATTGAAATTTTCTGTACGCGTATTGTTTTACACCACGTTAAATCAGGGTAAGGCGGAATTTTGACTTGTAAAGAGTTCACAAATGGCAACGTAGGTCGCCTCACAGTTATCCGTAAGCCATTTGAGAGTCTTCGTGCTGAGGCGGACGCAGCCGGCGTTTGTAAAAGGCTCGTGAGGTCCCCAATTAGTGTACGTGACGGACTAAAGTCCTTTTCTCAAAACGTTTCCTAATCTTTACAACCTCGCCGTCAAGCCACGACCAATTGCCACGCGTCCAGTAGAGTCCCGTCCAGGCATAATCGGCGTTTGTGACCAGACCTGAATCACAATTCTTAGTTCAAGGTGACGTACTTGCAACTTCAGAGTTTTCAAAGCTGTTCTTGATTGAAACTATGGAAGCGTCAATGTTCAAATCGTAACACTGAGCATGCGCATCGAACCAAGAGATCTAAAATATGGCATCAAACTGTGCGTCATTTCTAACCGAAGATCCTGTTGTTACTGCATAGCATTTGTTGGGAAAAGTTTGCGACTGGGACCAGCCTATCGGGCAGTTTCCCACGGGCCGTGGTGTTATCGCCATAGTTGTGAGAGCTGTTGTAGGAAGCGTTAAGTCTTGAGGACCAGTTCCATTTCTATTGCAGCAAAGATGGCCTGTGGCAAACATGACAAAGCATCCGCATTCTTCGGTTATGTTCAGTCGTTCGCAAAAGTCAGCGTCGCCGCAGCTCCACATGGTGTATTCAACGCCCCAGACACTAACGCAGATTCCCGAACATTTCCGTGAAATGCCAACAAACGGCGCGTCGTCAGAGTAATAGGGCTATTTTCTCATGTTTTTGCAAGAAGAAATGCATACCTTTGGATGCGACGTTCCTTCTAAGCACCAGACGTCGTTATTGTTGATAGCTGGGTCTGGTGTTTGCACTATTGGTAGGGGTGTGCTTGTAGGTTCAATATCGGCTTTAAGGTTACAAAGATCCTCGGTACAACAACATGAGCGTCTATTTCAAAACCGTTCTTGCATTTGGAATACTCCCTACCGAGGGAAATTGTAGTAGAACTCACATTGCATCATTGGGTAGTAACCTGCAAATACCATTTCTAACAATAAGACGCTCGAACAGTGCCAAGAGACCAGTCGTCTGTAAGAGCAAAGCAAATTTCCGTGGGCAGACGAAGGTAATTTGGTGGAACGTATAAGCCGGTGTAGAATATTAGCGCTGCACATACTTCACCTTGTTCGCACTGCATGATTGTTCCCTGAAAGTAAATTATTCGTCTAAAAATTCGTTCACTAAAATTACGAAATTGTTTTCCAGAAAACTTAAGAACACTTACGTAGAATTCATCCGGTCCTCCTAATCCAACGTAGCAAGACAAAGTTATGTTCGGAACGGGCGGCATAACGATTTTGTCGGAATTGCATAGATTTCCGGTACAAAAGCATGAAGTTAGATTGCCGGTTTGAACACAGGAGTCGTCACTAGGTGCTCCGAGCTGCACGCGCGCTTCTTGCGCAACGCAGCCGTAAATGCGTGACCAGATTAATGCAGCTGTCAGTTGGTCACGGTTAGATATTGAATACGTAACGCACAGGCCAGTGCAGTTGCCGATGTCGCCACGAAAGAACTCGCCTTTGTCATTTGCCATCCCATTATAGCAGCGCCTAAAACCCACTTTTTATTTAGATGAGCAATTCTAATAAACTTCGAAGCCAGTATTGTTTGAGAAGAAGGCAAGGTCACCGGCGAATTACATTCATCGCGTTGATCGCAATATGTTGTCGTGTAGGCCAGAATGGCCACCTAAGCATCTAGTCATATTAAGAAGGACAAAAACACTCGACGCTATTAAACAGCAAAACGTACTCGTTGTGGAGCACAGAAAAGAAATCGAAATTGCGAGAGGTTCAAGCCACTGCCATATTGAGCAAAAGTGTCGGTATAAACGCATTCGGAGCCTTCAGAGCAGTCCATCTGCACGTGATAAGCATAAAAATAACCTCCAAAAGTTGACTCACAGTGGCACCAGCAGTGAAAACCCAGACGCTTATGTCTTGATAATTGGTGGCATTCGAAATCGCTAGCCCGGACGCGCAACGTAGTGCGACAGTGGCTCGAGCGAAAACGACTGCAAACACCAAACGGACTATTGCGAGTCCCATGAGAGAATGAGATAAGACCCTGTGTATGCGCAGATCGTGACGCGACAGAATATTTTCAGCACATGACCTTGTCACCTAGAGCAGCAGAACCTCCGCACATCAATAATTCTTGAAAGCCGAACTCCTGCTGTTCATCAAGTTCCAAAATGCTCGCCGATGTCGAGGAAGTAATGGGGAAACTGCGACTGCATTACTCTTGACTGTATATGTGAAAACCGTTAGCAAATAGCTGTCAGCATAGCTTAATAATGTTTTCCAAAAAGTCCTACACGCAACCTTCAAGTGTTTTCGCGCCCAAGTTTCCCCCGCGAAGAGTAGGGCGCGCTTAGCGAGTGAGTGATAAGAATCTTCGATTTTTGGGCTAACAACTTGTAGGACGCGCCGAGATGCCGCTCGAGGAAGCTGGTGAGTAACTATGTTTCATGTTGTTTTTACCCGAAATGTTCTAGCTGTTGCAAAAGCTGCAGAAATCAACTTCTGTAACCAGTTTAGTCGAATAAATTCCGAAGATATCGATGTCATCGATTTTCTCGACAAGGGTAGCTTTGGCAGTGTGTATCATTGCCGGTAGGCTGTAGTTTACCCTTCGATGATAGTTAACTTCCAGCCACGTCCTTGATGGCAAGCAGTGCGCGTTAAAAATTATCAAGATCAAGTCTGTTTTTGAGGAAACATATCTACGTGAAGTGAATTTCTCGAAACTTGCAAAACATGAAAATCTTGTTGAATATCACACTTCATGGTTGCAAACGGTTTGTTGGCAGTCATCCACTAAATTTTTCAGATTCGTTCGAAGAAGTATCTGCTTATTGAAATGGAGTTTTGCTCAAAGTCACTAAAAGAATTAATTTGTAACAATGCGTTAATGACGCATCAGAAGAAGGAGACCGTTTTGAAGCAGATCCTTTGCGGGACCCTCCGTGGCCTTGAGCACATTCACGGCAAGGGCTTTATTCATCGGGACATCGCCCCCGTGCGCATTTTACTGCAATGACAACTGTGATGCATAGGCGAACATTTTGTTAACTCCCGAATTGAAGCCGAAGATCGCTGATTTCGGATTAATGACGGAATCGCGGCTCACTACTCACACATATGGAAGAGGAACTGAAATGTATATGGCGCCGGAGATCCGCTTCAATCACTACAAAGAGAATGTCGACATTTACAGGTGCATAATGTTGTTTTCACGACTGTTTTTCAGCTTGGGAATTGTTATTTTCGAGATTATTTTCTCTACAAATTATGAAGAGATGTCGACACAAGAAGCAAAGAAGAAAGACCTCGAAAGTGCTTTACACGCTCTTGTCATCGTAAGTGCTCGTCCGTTTTTCGTGCCCTTGGCAAGGGGCACCGGAGGTTGAAGTGCTGGTCGTTGTAAACGTTTGTTTTTAGGACACGAGCCGTGTATTCCCAAAGAATTTTGGTGGAATTCTAGAAGCACGCTGTGCTGACCACATGAAACAAATTGTCCGAAGGATGCTAGTCGAAGACCCGAAAGAGCGCCCGGGGGCGAATGAAGTTTTGGTATTGATCGGCACAAACAAACGCTCTAAAAAGCGTTCAATGTCGATGCAAGAGACGCAAAGTCCTATCAAGAAGCAGAAGGATGCCAACGATTTGAATTCAACGGACGAATCGGACATCGAAATTGAAGAATCTGACAACCAGGACGGCCTTGGAAGCATTGCACTCTTTAGTTCTGGTCGTCCACATCAGTACGTTCGATACGGTTTTCGAATCGAGTATATTTTCAGACAGTGCAACTTTCTCTTCAGTCATGTGGAAATAGCGCACATAATCGACGAGGAACTGCCGTCGGCAATGCTGGCCTTTTTGAAAGACGACGTTGGTGTCATTGTACCCATTTGGGTTTTCGATTCGCACATAAGAACGTTCAGCCGCCTTCACGAAGGCGAGGTATGTATGCATTTATTGCGGTAAAGCGTGTTTTGTTCAGTGCATTCGTCTGGTCAATTTCATTGTCCAAGAACGTCACGATTGCTTCCAAAAGGCAACAAATTCGCCGATTCAACTGACTATTAATGATGGCTCGAGAACTATGCGAGTCAGCCGCTTGAACGTGCTCGCCGAGGATCGATTTCAGTGTGCTGCGACCAATTTTGCTGAACTCGAGCGAACACATTTGGGGTTAGTTTTTGAATTTCGAGCGATCTTTCACACACTTTGCAACGTTTCATTTTCCTTTTTTTACAAGGCCTATTAATGGCACTTCAGACGCTTATGTCACGTGAAGGTCATGACAGATCTAACTGCACGCAATGCGCGGCCAGATTCGACGACCATAAAGCTGGTCCTCGGCGACATGTATGGACACACGACACATCTCTACTTGCATGGTGATTACACCATGCAGTACGCGTCGCTGCTGAAGAAGAATCAGGTATGTATGTAGAGATGCTTCGACGTAGAGACACTTTTAGGTCTATGTGATCGAAGGCATTGAACTGAAGAGCTCGCCAGTTTATGCCCGAGCCATCACATACGCGTTCCGTTGCTTTCCAGTCTCCACAGCATCACACAGCTCACAAACAGATTCGGAAAGCGGTACTGAATGTTTTTTTTTCTCCTAACTATTATGCACTGTGATATTGTCCCTGAAGCCGTTTCCGATAAACACTGTCGAGGTACTATTAACTTCGCACACATGAGAAAGAAAACGAAGAGGAAGGGCGTTATCCTTTTTAGTCACGAAGGAGGTTGAATCCTC
>JAQIXL010003374.1:0-10521 GCA_034700245.1 Poikilolaimus oxycercus
GCGACTCAAATGCGTAGAACTCAAACAGTCGTTTGTTCGAATTTCCACAAAAGACATAAAAGCTCTGGCAGTGATCATCTTGTGGATCGCGAGAATCGCAAGAGTTTCTTTCACCAAGTAAGCTAAGCATGCAGTCCCTGTTCTGAATGCTGCTCTGCACTCGGTTCAATTCCAATTCGATAAAGCTAACCGGAATTGTTAATGCAAAGAGCGTGGTGGATGGATCGAAATTTTGAGTGACAAATGCACACCCGCTATTAGCTACGGCGCTTCCCACAAACTCGTCTTCTTCGACGATCCATAAATCACAGTCTTTCACTAAAAGTCGCGCTTAGCTCCGAAGAGAATTTGTTGTTAACTATCGTTAGTGAAGATAAGATCCGCATCTTCGATCTCGTCTTCGCTTCCGACAAAGAAAACTGCCAGTCCATAGTTGGGATCAAGTTCAATGGTGGTCTTCGGAACAACTTCTGTGGTGAGACTAGGCCACATTTCATCGAGTCTATTGGAGAGAGTGGTAGACGATAGCCAGATCTTGCCTAAGAATGGATCGAATTGGCTCATGCCGACTGGTGACAATGAATAGCCAATACGCAGCCGGGTTATGTGCAGACGTCGTGTTGCGGATGGCGATTGCCACATTAAACGCGCCTCTTACAGGCGAATAGGGAAAGAGAGCCAGACCCTGAAGATACATTCATTGGTCGTTCAACGGCTGACTCACCTCCCCGTTTCGAACTTGATCCAATGGGACGACCCAATTCTTTTCAAAGTTCATCCAAGGCTTATACAACGACGGTTCATCTGAATTCTTTGTTGCGTGATTGAATGCAATTTTGGCGAAGTATCAACAAACTCAAAAGTGCGCTAAATGCAAGCTGAAATGAGCGATTTGCAACCGGAGCGAGTAGCTGGATCTGGACAGTCCATATTTCGCCAATGCTAGCGAAAGAAGGATTAAAGAGAACTCTAAAATATGCCTTTTTAACTGTGTTATTTAAGCGAAAGGCAAGGAACTGCTAAAATGCAACAAGAGAACTTCAAGAAAAGTAGCTCACGCATAGCATTGACGTCCAGCACAAACGCGAACAGTTTCGGTGCCGGTAAATCCGTTGCTTTGAAAACTGACTTCGACAAAAATCCTATGATCGGAGGTAATCTAAAACCTCGCAGCAATACATGAAACACGAAACCAACCGTGTAATTGCAATCCATCGTGCTCACATCCGTCTTTGCCCACCGAAGGGTGTTTCCCACTGTCAAGTTGTAACTTAGATCATCACAATTTTCGTCGCTTTGAATTGAAACGAATAGCAACGAATAAGAAAGGGCCACACGCCACATTGGCGATCGTACTTTGGCTGGCAGTCGCCGTGTGAGGAGGAAAAGCTAAGCTGATTGTGGATGCCAAACACTTGGGCAGTGAGAGGCACACGTTTCAAAACACAGAACTATCCGCGTTACTGAAACCACTATGAAAAGTTTCAAACAATGCCTTTACTCAAAGTTTGTTTAGAGGCGCATAGTTTGCTAAACTTCATCTCTGAATGACGAGACTGTGCAAAACTGGCGCGAATGGGGAAATCATGTTGCTTCGTCAATTACAAAAGCTTACTTTTTCTATCTCAAAGCTGCATAAAACATGCCCATCAACGTTGCGTTCCTTCACACACGCGTAGCTCACGTGATGCTTTTTTGCTGAATCAGAGCACGCCGCACAAAGCAGAGAAATTCTGTATCAATCGAAGAGATTTGTCGAGGAGGTGTCTCGCTGTGCCCTTTTCCAAATCCCATTCCACTCACAGGCACCAAACTCCTCAAAGCTGATTGCATGCCATGGCGGAGTATTTGGAGGCATCTCGTATCTGGGAAGAGGGCGTCCCAATGAGCGTGACAATTTGACGTTTGGTCGGCAGCTGTATAATGGAAATTATTACAGGGAATCATCAGAATTTGTTTGTGTACACTTTTTTTGTTACTAGGCCGCATTTCGCCTTTTTATTCGAAACAATTCGAAGCATATAAACCAAGAGCAAGAATGAAAGCAAGCACAATGGGTAGTGAGATACCAGGCGTAGTTGCAGCGCCTGGAGTGGTTGTCGTCGGTCCACCAAGGAAGAAAGGCTGCGTGATCGACGATATCTCTTCGGAGATGTCGACGTCTTTGTTGTCGTGATCAGTAAGTTCTAAACACTTATTGTTAGTTTATTGAAAATGGCTAACCCTTTGCATTTGTGATTCCTCGGGCCACTAGCAAGTGGTATTTGACCGTCGAGTCGGGGAAAAAGAGGTAAGGCAGGAAATCGGTGCCGATCTTTCCTTGCACGGAGGCGCGGTCGATATCAAGTGTCAGAGAACAGTAAAGATTGCCGTCAGTGAAGTTGTTCACGTTTGTGGTGACAATTTTGCTATTCAATTCCTAAAAGAAGCTACTGTCTAGGATTCACGCTCAGATCACCTCAGTCCAACCGGGAATGCGAATGTTCCAAGGTAATGAGGTTGCAGCTCCATCCTCAACGAGACCGGAGGCGTTGTTCCAGGACGCACGTCCACGGAAGTCTTTGTTGAGGTCAGCGAGCACCGAACACTCAATCACGGCTTCGTTTCCCTAAAGATACTTGCAAGAAGCACAAAAAGGCGAACCATTTTGGCGTCGTCAGAAAACCCGACGGCTATGAACGAATCGGTTTTGCTGACATTGGGAGAGAAAAGCTCGATGTCGAGGGTGGACTGTGAGAATTTGAGGGAGACAATTGTGCCCGGTCCAGAGATGAAGCAACTCTTCGCTCCACCACATGTAGACGTGTCCAGCTGACCAAGAACAATAGACGGCAGAAATAGTAAGGCAAGGAATGTCTCCATGGCCGATGAACCCCGAACAAAGTTGACTACTACGCCCAAGAAGGTGATAATAGACTGCAGGCTGTCTGGGGGTTTGCTGACGCCCTTTGAGCGTTTTTAAGATCAGCTTTCGGTCGACAAACCTTACGACGTAATATCAAGAGAGTTCCACACCCGCGCGCCGGCGCTGAAACGAATGATGGGATGCAGTCATTCTGATGGCCTTAAACTTGCTACTGAGTGATCTGCGATCAAATTAGCACCCGAAAAGTTTTACTGATGACCACAATAAGCCCTATTGCAATCCAGCGGAAACCAGTGGATCTGGCAGCAAGTGTAGATCGACGAGCTTGATTTTAGCTTTGAATTAGTCAAAAATTCGCGCATGTGTTCAGTTATTGACTACCTAGGAATTCACAAAATACGAAAACGTTTTGTTGAAGACGTGCGTAAAGATCTGTCTCTTCGATCCCTGGATGGAGAGAGGAAACTTTCGTCTAAACGACTTCGCGACTTCGCCGCCGTTTCGCGATCAAATGAGGTCACGAATGAGAAGAGAGGGTCGTGTGTCTTGTTTGTCCAAACGCACGTCGACAAGGCCGCCATTCATTGCAGTTGGAACTTCAAGACAGAGATGACGAACGGCTGTCGTTGATAGAGGACAGTCGCTCTGAAGATTCTGAGTGACTTCGCGTAGATGAAACAAACGAGTAAAGGAGGAACAAGTGCGCCCGCTATGAAAGATTTTTCCAGTTTGGTGCACCTACGCAATGGCTCTAGATCGCGTTGAATCCGACCTCTCAATGCCAGCCAGTCCGAATGGCTCCTTGCATAACTCGATGTCACGGACTTTCTTGAAAATCTTCATTCATTGAGTCTTTTGCTAACACGGGCATGGAGCTGCCGTTTTACAGACCGCATTTCGCTGATGCTAAAGCAAAGCTATTGATGAGAATAACTTTCCGACTCACCCAAGAACAAGTGAAGTCGTTCCAACCACCACCGAAGACCAGCGTGGCGCAGTCTTGCATTTCAGTCATGAACATGCCCATCATATCCGTGTATCCTCCCAAGTTTTCCAGCCAGACCCAGGCGTTGTAGTCGAACGGTGTGCCATCACGCCAATACCAGTCGCTGTTTGGAGGATAAGTTCCACGCGGCAAAACCGCGTCCGTCTTCAACCCGATGCAGGTTGTTTGATGCCAGCCACTGCCGCCCTCGGAAATTGGATAGCCAGTAACTATCGGGTTTGGATACATGACGTTAGCAATTGCTGAAATATCGTTCGCACTGAAAGTTGCAAATAAACAAACTGTTGATGAAAGAGTTTTCAGCAGCTGAATGAATTGAAGCAAGATTGGAGCCAAGCGACGCGCAGCCGGCCTGTGCTTCTACACATCCGCTATTGACGAACCCGACCACGCACCCAGTAAGTACGCCGCAAGTGTTCGGGGGACCGTCGAGGACCTGAAGAAGACGATGCGTGTTTTCTCAGAAAGAGCCTCACCAGATAACAAGCACATGAATTGCCGAATTGCTGGTATGTCCATCCAGTAGGGCAGGGATCGAATCCGAGCGGCAAGCAAGACGTGGTCGTCGACGTACTTGTCGATGTGGTTGTTGTTGTTGTTGTTGTTGTTGAAGTGGAAGTCGATGTTGAGGTAGACGTAGACGTCGGAGTCGTCGTTGTCGAGCTTGGGCATGTGGTTGTAACCGTAGTCCGCCTCGTTGTTCTTCTTGATGTGGGGAGAATTGTTCTTTCCGTTGGAATCGTCTTGAGGCAGGCTAGAGCCAGTTGCAGATCAACAAACAGGAGACCAAGGACTACTGAGACAAAGCAAACCATAGCGCTCGCAAACAGAGGATGCTCAGAAAGCCCTGAAATAAAAATTGCACCACAGAATCAAAAAAGAGGGTAAACATTATCGACGAGTCGTGGAGCGACCGACACAGGGAGCGGTCCGATGAGTGGACCACCGCTGCAGCCTCTGGATTCCGAGAGTTGGGGGAGCGCCGCGCAATCCGTCTTTTAGTCTTTCCCATCGCATCTCGTCGCGCAGCACGCGTGAAGAGAGAGGGGGATGGGGGTGGCAAGAGAAATCCTGCCAAATCAGCTGGCGTCTTGACCCGTAAACCGATGAGAGAAGATAAGAGAAGGATGGTGATGGCGCGGAAGTTCATGATTCACCTCGATTCGAGAACTTGATCATACTCACAATGAGCTTTTGATTAGACCGATGACAGGATCAACTCCACAAAGACACAAACACTGTGCCCTAAAACCTACATCTTCATTCTCTGCATCGCGACTGGGAGCCTTGTCTAAATGTCTAAACGACTGCGCCGCTCGAATTGCGATCAAATAAGGTCGGGAAAGACGACGAGAGAGCGTGTGTCTTGTCTGTTCAGAATGCCTTCAATACCGCTTTGTCTCAATCACACTTTGCTAAAATCGCTTTTCGACCAACTTTCATGAAAATATTCAATGGCATTTCTCTTTTATGGACATGGGCATGGAGCAGCTGTTTTGCAGATCGCGTTCCGCCCGTGCTGAAGCAAATTCCGTTGAGAAGACATTACTCTCCGACTCACCCAGTGGCAAGGCATGTCATTCCAGCTTCCGCTGAAGGTTATCATAACGCAGTCTTGCATATCGGTCATGCGCACGCCCATCATATCGTAGTAGCCTCCCCAATTTTCGAACTCGTAATGCCGAGAGTAGTCGAACGGTGTTCCGTCGAGCCAATACCATTCACTCATTGGAGCCACGAAACCCCACGTCCTGAATGCGTCCGTCTTCAATCCAATGCACGTCGACTGATGAAAGCCATTGCCGGCTTCGGACGTTGGATATCCGGTCACTATCGGGTTCGGATACATCACATTGGAGACGGCTGAAATGTCAAATTGCATTCTAAACAAACTCAAACAAACATCGGATGAATGTGTTTTCAGCAACTGAATGAATAGAGGCCAGATTTGAGCCGAGCGAAGCGCAGCCTGCCTGAGCTTCGGTGCATCCATCAATGAAGCCCACCACACAGCCGCTAAGTACGCCACAAGTATTCGGTGGACCATCGAGAACCTGGACAGAGTGGAGGAAGCTATAAGTATACATACAAGCATAACTCACCAAATAGCAGGCACATGAAGCACCGAATTGCTGGTACGTCCAGCCAGTCGGGCAAGGATCCACACCTAACGGCACGCATCCTGTTGTCGTCGTCGTTGAAGTTGATGTTGAAGTGCTTGTTGAAGTTGTCGTCGCTGTCGAGGTTGAGGTTGAAGTCGAAGTAGACGTAGACGTCGTTGACGTCGTCGTTGTTGAGCTTGGGCATTTGGTGGTTGCAACAGAGGTCCTCCTCGTTGACGTCGACGTCCTTCTTGAAGTCTTCGGCAAAATGGTTCTTTCGGTTGGAATGGTCTTGAGGCATGCAAGAGCAAATTGAAGATCCAGAAGAACGAGAAGAGCCACTGACATTGAGATCATAGAAGCCATCGAGGCCTGGGATTGCAACAAGCCTAGCGAAGACTGGAAAGAAAATTCTTTTCACAAGTCTTCAAAGTTTTCAAAGGTAAACCAGATTGTAAAATAACCCAACAAGATTGACAAGGAAGAAACTTGAGAAGATCAGACAGGAGCCTAGCGAAACGCCCCGACGCATCCGTTCTTCTGAATTCGGGGAGTTGCGGAACATCGCTCTTTTGGTCCCTCCCTCTCGTTCTGCGGATGAAGAGAGCGAGAGAGCGGGGCAGATCAAGGTACATCCCGCCGCCCAGTCAGCAATCGTCTTGATAGGAACGTCAATAAACAAGCGTACTTCATGCTTGCATTGATTTTCCGATTTTTCCAGTGAAAAGGATCGGCTCGACAAAGACACAGATCAGTGAGGAGAAGAAAAGACGATCACACGTAGTTGACGCTGCGTCTGCATTTGCACGTGCGCGCGCGGAGACATGTGACCTAGTTGAAACGAATAAGAAGCCAGGCAGCCTGCGATTCCCCCCCCCCCCCCAATAGTACGTGTGTCTTGATTCTCTTTGGGCATCATTTGTGAGCCATTTCGTTGTTTCAATATTTCGAGAGTAACAGAACGACGATGAGGGAAACTGAGCTAGTTGATTACGTCTATGAAGTTTTAATCCGCCTACGACAATCGTCAACGTACTATGGACACGGGCACGGGGCGGCCGTTTTGCAGACGGCATTGCGCTGGTGCTAAAGCGAGTCCGGTAATCTATTGCTGTCAAACTCACCCAAGTACAGGGCATATCGTTCCAGCCTCCACCAACGTACATCACGGCACAGTCTTGCATTACTCGAAAGTAGTTGAACATTGAATCATAGCCGCCTCCGTAGTTTTCCAGATCGGTCCAAAAAGGAAAGTCGAACGGCGTTCCGTCGCGCCAGTACCAAGCGGCCATGGGTGCAGGAGTTCCATACGGCAGCACGACGTCCGTCTTCAGCCCGATACACGTGGATTGATGATATCCTTCACCCAATTCGGCCACAGGGAAACCGGTGACGGACGGGTTCGGATACATTACGTTTGCGATGGCTGAAAATGCAGTTAATTGGTTGCAAACAAACTGCGAATGAATGCGTTTTCTGCCCCGGAGTGAATGGAGGCGAGGTTAGAACCTAGAGAAGCACAGCCATCTTGAGCTTCCTCACATCCGTTATTGACAAAACCGACCACGCATCCGGTTAGCACACCGCAAGTATTCGGCGGACCATCGAGTGTCTTAAGGTTCTCATAGTATTCTCTTCTGAAGCATCCTTACCAGATAGCAGCCACACGAAGTGCCAAACTGTTGATAGGACCAGTCAGTCGGGCAAGGATCGACGCCAATCGGCACACAAGACGTGGTCGTCGATGTGCTTGTGGATGTACTTGTGGTTGTTGTTGATGTGGTGGAGGTGGAGGTAGAGGTCGACGTTGATGTAGAAGTCAAAGTCGTCAGAGGCGTCGTTGTCGAGCTTGGGCATGTGGAAGTAGTGGTCGAGGGCCTTGTCGTTGTCATCGATGTCCTTCTTGATGTTGGCAAAGTGGTCCTTTCAGTTGGTATCGTCTTGAGGCAAGCGCTAGCGAGTTGAAGCTCGATAAGAAGGAAGGCAGCCCGTGAGACTGAATAAGCCATGGAGTCCCACTTCAAGGGGAGTACAGAGGGATAAGAGGGCCCAGAAGTTACCCAGACACGACAGCCAGCCTTGATTTTGGGAAGTCGGGGGCCCGCACCATCCGTCTTTTATTCCTTCCGACCCCATCTCGCCGCTCAACGCGCATGAAGAAAGAGAGAAGGGGAGAGTGGGATGGATCAAGATACACCCAGCGCAATCAGTAACCGCTTAGAGCTAACTTAAGACGACAGCTTCATGAAAAGAGCACGCATGGATGTATAAAATGACTTCTGTTGTTATGAAAGAAGCAGGCTTGCTTCATGATCGCACTGATTTTCTGCTTTGAGGAATGAAGAACCGTCTCAACAAAGGCACGATCACTGAAGGGAAGAGAACACGCGATCACCCTTAGTATTAGGTGACCCGTCTTCGTCTTCGACATGCGCGGCGACAATCTGCGCCCTAGTTGAAACGAATGCGCGACTTCATCAAGAGAAAGAGTCAAGCCGCCTGCGACTCACTCATAGCCACAGTAAACACTTGATGGTTACCCACCTTGGCATTCAATTTTAAAAGATTCATGACTGTCATCAAGACGACACGATAAAGCTTCATTATTTATTCCAACTAGAGTTTGAGAGAGATCGACGTGTTCACTTGCATACCAAATAAAAATTTCAAAAGGCGTCTCTACTGCGGCTTGACAGCATCTGCTTTTGCAACTTCTCAAAACGACGTTTCCAGACGCCGGGTTTGTTGACAGCCGGCGTGAAAGGAAGATCTTGCTTTTCGAACTTGTCAGCCTTCTTTAAAGAGTAGGCTGGTTCGCTAGTCTTGGCGTAGCTTGGAATGAGAAAGTCCTTGTTGTGAGACGGAAGAGGATAAAGACTGAGATCAGCAGGCTTGTGGGTCCGAAGTTGAACTTCTTTCTTGTAGAGCTTGGCCCACGTCCCGGGGCGAGCTTGGCATAGAGTAGTGGTCAGAAGAAGAACGATGAGAATATGCCGAAGCATGGCTAGAACTTCTCACAATCAGAAGGCCAACTGGTGGTTAGGAGACGAGGGTCATCGCTTTTGAATTGGATGACCACATCAGCATTTACCTCTAGAAACCCGTGGCGTTGCGTAAGACGAGTCATGTTTTCGAATTGAATGGTCGGCATTGACGTGGGAGAGGGAGGCCGGAGAACAGGCACGAGTGGTCGATGCGACGTTGATGAGTAAGGTCTTCTTCGCTGTAATGCCCCTTCCTGCCTCTTCTCCCCGCCGCCCTTTCACGGCGTTGCGCAAGACGCATCTAACTCGTGGTTTTTCTCTATTGATTTGACGTAGTTGCCGGGTCGAAAAATGGGCGTCAGCCTTTCGCGTTCGGCGGAAAGACGTAACTTTGCTAGACAAGAAGGCAGAGACAGCAAACTGGGATATAAACCCGGCAAGAGTGGAAGTAGACAGCACTTTCAAACTCTTCTCTCACCATCAGTTCTACACACCTGCAAACGATGGACGCAGCTGGCAAGCTCCACACTCTTGGTGGCAAGATCTCTCATCTCCTCGGCCACACATGGTAAGCCTTGAAGCTCAAATCTCTGATTCTCATAGTTTCAGCTCAAATGAATCGAAGAAGGAAGAGAACTCGTGGAACGGCCTTGGCTCTCAGAAGTCCGAAATCCACGAAGAACAACCTTGTGGCCTCAACGTGTTGAAGGGACCAAAGACTCGAACACTCAACATTTGGGTTTCATGAAGTACACCCTTCTACAACTTCTGCTTCTAATTTATTCCCGCATTGCTTTCCTCTCTGATCTCCTGTTCTGATCTCAACTGCTGATGTATCTCAAGACATAAAACGTGTGCAAAGTGATGAAATGGCATTGGCTAAAGAGAAAATCCGGTTGAATTCGACGATCGCCTTTTTTCACGTGTGAAATGACGTGCGAATGCACCTGTTTTCTCCACTTTTCCATCGACAAGGAACATATGGCCAAACGTGCAGGTTGCCTTTGTTCGAAAGACCAAGGCGAACTATTGACTGGTCTCGTCTTTGTGGCAGTCACGTCCATTCGCGTACAAAAGACCTGCAGTCAAGTCGACGTTGTTGTCGTGAAAATGTCGCTTATTGCTGCTGAAACCGATTTTGCGCTCGGACTTCTACGGCAGACGTCCGCTCAGCCGACAGTCTTCTCACCGCTTTCCATTGCAATCGCCTTGTCTGTTCTATACTCCGGTGCTAAGGACCGGACAAAGGCCGAAATTGGCAATGTTATACTTCCTGGTAGGTTACTGACAATGAGTTGACTAAATCTCTAGGCGCATCACCGCTACAAATCGAGGCCCACTTTGGAACCACAGCTTTAGCCCTGAGAGATGTTGAGGGCGCACAAGTGGACATTGCCACAAGGTTTTCTTCGTTTTTGGTCGACATCTTTTCAGGCTCTTTATTGGTCAACCATTTGGCGATTCCATAATTCGAGCCTATCGCCGTTTCATACGCACAAACTATGAAGCAGATGCGATGGCTGTCGATTTTAACAATCCGATATCGACAGCTCAGGTAGAGAA
>JAQIXL010003375.1:0-10520 GCA_034700245.1 Poikilolaimus oxycercus
TACCTCAATTGAATCCAAGTAGGTAAGAATAGAAGGGTGTCGCATAGTCTTCAGCTTGTGGATCTGAGCTCGAAGAGACGACGCCTCAAGCGACGTCCAGAAGCATGTCGCCGTCTCGGATGGTTCCGCCTACAACAACGATGACAAATTGGCTGCTGAAGAGTGAAATGAACCTTTTTGAAACTAGCCGCATAGTTGATGCCCTGAAGATTGCCCTGGGCGGTGGCGGGCAACTCGTAGGCGAAAGCTGCGCGCGGATCTCGAGCGAAGAACGACGAGAGAACCGACGACATGATCGGCCGAGACTCGTCTGGCGCCTGTTGGACGCCTAAAAACGCTCAAAGCCGTTGGCAATCGGCGCAAATCCATAAATAACACGAAAGCGAGGCAAAATCTTCCAATCTAAGCCCGAAAACTCGAAATGACACACGAAACGCGAGCGAAGAAGGGTGAAATGCGGACAACTCCACGTCTTGCGTCAATTTGGTGAGGCGTGCAGTTACAGACGCATACCGCGTGCGCGCGCAACTAGGTCGATTCAATTTTGCACTTGAATTTTGTGATGTTTCTTTCTTCTTTTTGCTGTTGTTTCTTGCCTATTCTCTAGCTAACGTTTGAGTTTCAGGCAGAAGAAATGATGTCACATGGTGGGCCACCGCCCAACATACCTTTACCTCCTCAAGGTTTGTTGCTTTCTAGTTTTGCTTACGTATCTTTCTTTGCACATACCTCGTTCCTGCTTGTCTTGTCTTCTCAACTTTCGCTTTCGTACTTGTTCTTTGATATTCGACACCTTGAGAAGCAGACAAAGCGGAAAGTCAAAACACACCGCCTTTTTTGTTTGTTCAGCTTTCAAGCACGCGGCCACGTTTCGCTCATCATGTGACGGTTTCAGATCCGGAGACGCGAGCGACGATTGAGCGTCTGGCAAGAACTGTGGCGGTCCGACCCGAACTCGAGTCGATGGTGCGCGAGAAGCAGTACGGCAGCGAGCGCTTCGCTTTTCTCTTCGGCGGCGAGTATGCCGACTACTATCAGTACGTGCTGCATTGCGAGGCACAGAAACGTGAGTTTCATTTCAACTTCTAATTACTTTACCTTTCTTGAAAACTTTGACTAAAGTTTCAGAACGTCAAGAATCGATGGGACAAGGTCCACCGCCGGGACCGCCGGCGATGAGCGGACCACCGCCGAGTGGCTACGGACCTCCTCCGCCGGTGGCAGCACCGCCGCCTGCACGCCCCGCGGTCGATCTGACGCCTCTCTACACGAAGATCGAGCAGCAACGCAAGCTCATTGCCGATAGCGAGGCAAATCTCAAGGCTCACTACGACTCCATTGCTTTGCAAAAAGAGGTGGGTGGCAAGCTTTTCTCCTTGATTTTCAGGCTCAAATGACGCGTCTAATTCATGAGAAGGAGCAAGACAAGATGAATGGAATTCTGGAACAGGTGTGATCACTTTGTTGTTTGAAATCGAGAATGCTTGTAGGTTGCTCTTGACGTCTCGAAGTTGAACGAGTATCTGGATCAGCTAACCGCGAAGTGCTCGAAGGAAATTGTTGCTGTGAGCTTTGATGTTGTTTTGAAACAAATTCGCTTTAAGCTTTGCAAGAAGTGGATTTTCGATTCTTGCATCACGGAGCAGAAGCGCGAAGTGGCTTTGACTTATCTTCTTCACAGGTTTCTCACTCTTTTCGAAGCTAGTCTTTCTAGAGTGAAGGACTCGGGTGCTGGTGAGCAGTTCCGTCTTCACATTCTCTATCTCATTAATGATTGGGCACATTACTGGTTCGTCGATCTTTTCGTGAGAAGTTCTTTAGTTGCCGAAAGAAGCAGGACGCAACGCGTCAACAAATATCTCGCTACGTGCCTCAGCTCTACGCCTTCGCTCAGGATTCTGCTCGTGATCCAGTCGTCGGTCAAAAACTCGAAAAGCTTGTTGGTGTGTGGGAAGTTGGCAAGTATTTCGACGACAATTGCTTCAAGGTTTTTCTCCATGTTGTCCTTTATTTCATCTTCTTTGCAGCAACTTCGAAACCCAGCTTTGGTATTGGCTACGGCGAAGGCCGCTACGGCCAATGAGTACGCAAAGGTGCGCATTTGAATTCGTTATGAAACTTGTTTGACTATTTTAGGATGCCGCGAGTGTGCACGCGCATCTTATGGCGCAGTACTCCGAGTACGAGAAGCAGCATCAGACCTATGCGGCGCATATAAACGGTCAGATCCACGAGGTTCAAGCGGAGATTCAACGAGAGTTGACAAAGATGGGTATGTTTCAGTGGCTGAATTTCTTTTGTTCATTTGTGAACGCCATGTTGGGTGACTGGGTCATCGGTTCAATTTCACACGTTATATCTTCAGCGCCGGCACCACAGCCGTTGATGTCAACTGCACAGACTACGCCACCAGCAAATCGTGCCCAGCGTCGTTCGCGGTTCGATGTCAGTCCCTTTGGAATGAGGTCGGCTTTGGAGCATTCATTTCGTCTCTCTGCATTGTTTTTCTTTGATTGTTACTTTGTGATTGCAGGTTCTTTCCGACGGCACCGAGTTCGACGACGCCGCACGAGGGTTGGCGTGAAGAGATGCGACCTGATCCCAGTCGTACGTCTTGTTCTTCGTTTCGAGACGAAATTGTTTCAGAAGAGTTCCAAGATGAATTTCTTAGCGGGCCACCACAACAAGGTTTTGAAGGGTTCTCGTGTCTTACCTTGTTTAGGCGGTCACTTTCAACCTGGACCAAGCCCGGCCGCGCCTCTCGGACCCGCGCCGACTCCGCTCCTTGATCCCTTCAATGATCCCTCGCTCATTCCAACTTGTCCTTTCTACAGTCTTCCAGCGGGGATTATGTTGCCTTTGATTGAACTGGAAGATGTTACGGTTCGTGATGTTTGTGGTTCTTCAAGTTTCTCGTTTAGTTCAAACCGCTGGAAGTGTCGAGGCTGCGCTTGCCGCCACCAATTCCACCGAGTGACCGAATTCTCTCTGCTCTTGACGCCTTCTATGCTCCGCCGACTCTCGACAATCCGCGTGATTTGTAAGTTTCAAGATTTTTCTCTTTTTGGGAATAAAATCTCGTGTCAACTGTCAACTCGTTGGAAATTCCAAAATGACTGATTGAGCGAGAAGTTCGTTTCAGGAACGGTTGGGAGCGCTACGGGCTGACGACGTTTATGAAGAAGAAGGAAGACATGAAGCGAGAGCTGGAGGCGCAAGTCCAGGCTGAGGGCAAGACTTTTGAGGATGAAATCACAAACAAGTGAGACTATTCCTCGTTTCGATAAGCTGAGTCCCACTTTAGAATGAGCGAAGAGGACTTGAAAGCGCATCGTGAAGAGCGCGAGGAGAAGATTCGAAAGATGCGCGAGAAAATGTGAGTGCTGTGTTGCTCTTCCATCTTTATGTGACTTGTAGACGTCGTGGAGGAGGACGTCGTCGCAGTGTTTCGTCATCTTCCTCAAGTTCGAGTTCCTCGGCGTCGTCCTCATCTTCGTCGTCAGAAGAAGACCGAAAGAAGAGGAAGAAGAAGCGGTAGATCGATTTTCCTGAAATTCACCCGTAGTTGCAGATCACGGAGTCGTTCGGCATCGAGAAGTGCTTCGCCAGAAGCTCGGCCTTCTTTCGGTGGAGGACTCGGCAGCTCGCGCCGGCGCTCCCCGAGCCCGCCGAGCTTGTGAGTGATTGATACCTTTGCATTTTCTATTCAATTGCCTTGATGCTACTCAGAAATTAATTATGCAAATTTCAGTGCTGCTCCGAGTTCGTTCCGAATGCCACCGGCGCCGCTGAGCTCGGAGAATCGAGGTGCACAGCTTATGCAGAAGATGGGCTGGGAGGGCAAGGGACTAGGCGTCGGCGAGAAGGTTGGACTTCCTTCTTTTCTTTGCAGTCTGTTTAGGGCATCAAAGAGCCGATAAGCGGGGGCGAGTTGCGGGACAAACAGGACCAATTCCGAGGTCTCGGCTCTCGACCAGATGCCTTCGACGAGTTCCGCAAGCAACGAAGCGGCTTGTTCCAACAAAGACACAAATGAGGAAGTCTTTTTGTGTTGTCTCTCTCCCTTTGATCAATCCCCATATGGGCATCTTGGCAAAGTACCTGTAGTTCCGTTTCCAGTTTCACTAATTGGTTGTTTGTGTACTTGGCAAATACGGGCCATATGTGAAGATTTCACTTGTGTATGTTTTTGCGAGCGATCCTTGAGTTTGAGTGGGTTAGCCCCGTTGAGTATTGAGTTGAGGGGAATGTGAGGTTGACCCGGATTCCCTCTTCTCTTCTTTTCTCTTTGTTTGTTGTTTGAGCAGAAGTGCTAGTCCATGAGCGAGATGGAGAGAGAAGAATAAAACTACAGAAAAAGACTTCTTCAATGACGACTACGACGACGAAGCTGCAAAATAAGTCGTCAATCAAGATTGGGGAGAGGCTTTTTTTCTTGCTGAGACGTTGAAGGATGGCGAGAGCAGAGGACGCGGTGCACAGGAAGCGACGACGAGCGGCGTCGACGGCGCCAGAAAGTCGGCGCTTCGACTGAATGGCGGCGACGGCGACGGAGCGCTGGCCGACCACGGCCATGGTCGACCCAACCCGTTCCCCGTCCCTCTCCTTCTCTCTTTCTCGACCCACGTCTCTATTTCGTTCGCTTTGAGGAGAGAGAGAAAGAAGAGGAGGACGCGCATGTGCGTAAAGCATTATTCAGGCTGCTATTTTGAATCTTTTTTTTGGATTACTTTTTACTCCATGAGAAGACACTCGTAGATTGCTCTTTGACAAAGCCATTGCTGATGTTGAAAGGCTGAAATTCATTTTCAGGACGTCGCTTTTGGCGGAAATCTTGAAACTCAGCGATGTTCCTCGACGGACGGAAGTGTCCCTAGCCCATTGATAGAGAGGAGAGAGAGCGCCGTTCTCTCCCCGCTCGACCCCCCCCCCCCCTTGGAGAGAGAGAGAAGAGAGAGTGTCTGATGGATGGCGGCCGTTCGAAGTGGTGGGCGACCCCGAGCCATCGTCTTCATGCACGTTCGGCCCGAGCGAGAGCATGGCTTTCCGGTCGGTCGCCCCCCTGTCGTGGTTTATCGCCTTGAAACGTATTTCAACCGGGGTCACGCACAAGGAAGCCTCAGCGTTCCCCTTGACGATGAAGTCATCGGAAGTCGAAAACAATACCAAACGACATGGAGATTGTAGAAAAACATCTCCCGGTTCCGATTACACCACGTACTTTCGACTGTTGAATGTGTTTTTCGAAAGAAACGACTAAAGGGCACTTTTTGTGAGAAATGGTAAAAGAGATTGAAGCCGACGGGCAAAAGGACATCACGTCTCGACCACCAACTTTTTCTTCCGTTTCAACTCAACTTCATCATGTCGCTTTTTGGAGAGTAACGAGAAGAAGAAGAGCGAGCGAGTGAGAGGCGCCAGCGTTCTCCGAAACTGTCAGATCGAATTTTGTGCTCGCGCACGCCAAATTCGCGCGTTCGTAGCGACGCGCGCGCGTAACATCATCGTGTGTGAGGAAGAAGGGAAGAGAAGAAAGAACATGAACAAGGAGAAGGAAGAAGAAGAGGAGGAAGGAGAAGTTAACGAGCGAGACGACCTCTTCTTCTGGAGAAGACTCGAAGATCATTATCGCCGGTGTCTTGTCTTCCTTCTTCAGACTCTGAGATGTCTCTGTTAGATCGAGAAGCGTCTACTTCCTGGTTCAGACTTCCCCTTTTCGAACTTTTTATTGCCTTGTGCCCGTCCGGTAGAGTATCTTGATAGTAAACCATAATATATCATGATGTTTTCTCGCTCAGCAGAATGGCCTTGAAGAGCAAGTGGTGGAGGGCTGCACTCAAAAACCGTTTCTCAAAGAGGTTTCAATGGCTGAAGTTGAATGAAGATGCCGCGGAGGAGGAGAAGGAGGAGGAGGAGAAGGAGGCGTAGGCGTAAGGTTCATGACCAAGGGCGCGTGGGTAAAAACCGGAAGCCCTACGTCGCGAGCGCGGGAAAATGTTGCAAGTTAGACCCGCGACCTCCACCAGGGCAAATGGCTTTTGAAGTGGGTGAGCGAGGACAGGTAGCCCCTAATCAACGCCGGGTACTTGGAGGTTGAACTGGTGAAAGAAGAAAAAGATTTGGTTCAAATCCATTGAGGGGTCAAGGCTCTAAACGAGGGCCATTTCGACACGGTCACCCGTGGAAAGTGCGTTTCACCGAGGTCTTTCAGGCAAATGGTCAGAGATCAAGAAGGAAGAGGGCGTCTTGGAATTGAGGAAGTTTGAAATTTTTTGTTTGAATTCTCGTAAGACATCGACGAAGTGAACAATCATTTTGGGACTTTGTCAAATGAAATCTTCGAAACTGAGATGTTTTGAAGGAAATTGGGTCCGTTGCTATTTTCAGCAACTTTTCTCTTTTTCATCCGCTTCGCACTTCCTCATCGCAGTCGTGTTGTTGGATGACCAATGTGGAATTCGAAACGGGGTCGTCCTCGCCTCCTCAGGAGAAGAAGAGAGAGTGGCAAGGCGAAGTTTGTTCAATGCGTCATAGCGGTCAACTCCTGTGACCGTTTTCCTTGTTTCCCTCTTGAAGAGTTCACGCTGGTCGACCCTCAAACAGCAATGTGGTCGAGGAGGAGCGGATTCGTCATTTTTGTTTCGAATGATCTCATTGATGAAAAGGACGAATCAAATTGTGGACAACTTAAAAAGTCACACAGAGGATGAAACATAACTGGAATCTAGTCGATTGCTTCAGTTTATGCTGCGCCTGCCTCGAATTGTTCTTCCAAATTTCAGTACGATACTTGTCGTTGTTGAAACTCAAGAGATCTGTGCGAGGCTGATCGAAGTGTGGCTTGAATTCAAAAGATCAAAGAGAGAACGGATCACTTCTATCGAATTTCATTCTACTACTTGCCTTCCCCGAAACTCATTTACCTTCGTTGGCGACCCTCTTGAGAAGGTCGTTCAACTACACCCTTGTGCCCCACCCTCAAGCACTTAACTTTTCACTACTCTCTACTTCTTCTTCCTGGTCTCGTTAGACCGATGGCCTCCATCTCGAAAAAAGGACAGACACTAACTGTTCTGTCTCTTGAGTTGAAATGCGTCTTTCCTGCCCTCTCTCTCTCTCAATTTTGTGTGGGGGTGTTAGTGTCAGAACAAGAAAAAAGCCATTTTCCGCAAGACATGAGTATGGCTATGGCGTGGTAAGAAGAAGGAGGAGAAGAAGGTCGAAAGAGACCCTCCTCACTCGGCTCCTCCCACCCCGCTCGCTGCATGGCCGTCGTCGCCATCGTCGTCGTCGGGCAGCCCCAGCCACCGTTCATATAAAACGCCCACACCAGCGCACAGAGCACTTCCGCCCCTCGTCTGAGAGACGCTCTCCGGCTAGAGTTGAGATGTCGGTGTACTGTATTTTGTTATTGGCCATCTTCGCTGTGGGTGTCGAGGCCCGACTCCGAAGACACTTTGAACCCACTCCCTCTGGCTTCAATGAGGATCAAGCGCCAAGGTCGAGGTGCTGGAGCTCAGGCAATGGTCAGCCAGCCAAGTGGTGGAACGAGGGAGAACGAGTAGATCGAGGTAAGGCTTCACTTTGTACTAGATTTAACGATATATTCAACGTATAGCCAATTCACAAAGCGGAAATTCTTTGAACAGAAAAGGGGAGAGTTTGAAGTTCGACTCCAAAAACGTCTTACGACCTTGAACGAAAGAGAGCGAAAGCTATTTCGTTCTTCTCTTCTCCTTCCTCTGTCCGTCGACACGGCGCTAAATTCCCGACTTTAGAGCTTGGTTCCTTCTTTTTACTACAAGTCGGTGGGCTATAAAGCTCGCAAAATGTTCTCAAACTCGAGTCACGTAGGTCTTGAACATCTCACTCAACCCAGTAACCCCGTTGTCGATAGGTTTCATTGTTTCTAAATGAAAACAGGGGTCGAGAGAGGAGAAGGGAGAGAGGGGTTCACTTGACGTGATAATTGATGTCAGACGTGTCTCGTTGCGGCAGCAGAAGCGTCCAAACCGTTCTCCATTCTTTTTGCTACCTCTTCCGTTTGCCAATCGAACCCGCGATTGATGTTCTTTCTTCTCTTCTTCTCCTCTTCATTCAATGGCCGTTTCCTCGTAAAGCCCTCTGGGACGAATTAGGTCGAAGCACGTGTGGAACACCATTGTGCTTCTTCCGTTTCTCCCCGAGACAGTTACGAGCATCGAGTGAAACGTACAAGAAGCGGGAAGTGAAGGGGGACACAGAAGCTATAAACAGCCGGTTCCGAGAGGCTTGAGGCTTCTTCCTTCCTCCTCTCTGCAAGGCGTTCACAAAGAGCTAAAAAGACCCTCCCCCTGCAACCGCGCGCGCGTTTCAAGCACGGAGCAATTTGATTGAAAGCGACATGTACGTGGGCGTAAAAACCACTACTTGAGAGAGAAGAAGAAGAGAATTTAACAAAGTTGTAAATCACGAATGTTCCAGGCAAATACTGGTACGAATGCCATCGGGGACAGCTCGTCAGTCGGGGATGCTTCTCGGACAACAAAGAGAGACTCGAGATCGGTGGCAAATATGCGGCGGGAGACTATGAACTCGAGTGCTTCATGGATCAAGATGGCTACTTGAAGTTCCGTCACTCAGCCTGTGTTGATGACAATGGACAACGGCATGCGGCTGGAGATTCGTGGAATGATAAGGATGTGGGTATTTGTTTGTTTTGGTGTTTACAGCTTTTGTCAACAAATAAACAAAACAAGTTTTAGAACCTCTACTGGTATGAGTGCTCGAAGGACGGGCCGTACCTTCGCGCCTCCATCAAGGGCTGTCTCACGCACGACAAGACCAAGAAGCTGAAGCTCGGCGAACGTTACGATTTTGGAGAATACACGTAAGTTTCGGAAGGAACTTGTATGCTTTGTCCAAAAAATGAACCAATCAGTTTTCGGGATTCACGTTGAATAAAACAAATTGCAAACAAATTTTCAGGTACGAATGCAACATGAAGTTCAACGGCTCGGTCTCGCTTTGCTCTGTTGGCTGCATCCACAACGGCGAGCACTACAACGTCGGGCAACAGTGGCCGGTAACTTTTTTTCTACCCTTCTTGATCGTTGGAAAAATCGAACTCCAATCTTTTTTTGCCGCGAACACATCTTGATCAAATTGTGGCTCAAAGAGCAACCAGGAAGCCTTTTCTACAAATCGAAAAAAGAGCTCTTTCCGAATCCGACTCGCATCAAAGAGAGAGTGAGAGAGGGAGGGAAATCCACCAAGATCGGACCCGGTTCTGCCTTCGAAAAGACGCGAACGAACGCCGAGTCCCCCTTAGCGGCCGCGGGGCGCTAACAAGTCGTAATAGGCTTTCTCGCGCGCATCGCTGCACCCTCAACCAGTTCGAGTTGCCCCCATGGGCACTGCCATTGGGGGCTGAACTTCTTCCGCAGAGGGAAAATTGCCATCGGGTTTTTGATTCGAAGGCCACATGAGCCCCCTTTGGCAACTTTGAGCTCACTTTCTGCACAAAATTGAAGTTTGATGCAGTTTTTTCGAGGACCATCATCTAGCTCCGTCGAGGTGGGGGTCGAGCGGAAGTTGTGAATCGAGAAAGAAAAGGGCATCGCCGCCTCTCTCTTCCTCTCTTCCTAGAGAACCCGGTTTGACGCCTTTGCGGTGTTGGCCGGACGGACAATACCCCGACGAGCACGAGGAAAGCGCCCCGGCTGCAAAAGGGAGAGCGCGACCCGACCACCACCCTGTCGTTGATGGGTTTCATGACCGCCCCAAGAGCTCCATCCTCCCTCCATGTCATTACTCTTCTTCACCTTCGGTCCGCCGGCCATCTCGCACACTCTGTTTTTTATTCGCATGAACGGCGCTCCCCACAAAGTGAGAAGAAGAGCGGGGAGGGAACGGACACCAAAAACGCGTCAGCAACACCCAAATGGCGCCACTCGTTGTGTTTTCGATACCAACGCACAGAGAACAACGACAAAGAGGGTTCAATTTCAAAACTGCAACCTGCTGCTGAACATTTTGGTATGATTGAAATTGAAAAAGCGCCGCTGCAATCGCTGTCACGTAGGCGCCAGACTCTCATGTTGCGATTTCTGTTCAAGGACACAAACTTGGAGTCACGCGAGGAACACCAAATTAACGCCCTCACTCGATGCACCAATTAAACGTCATGCGTATTAGCTGGCGCCAACATGGTGTTCGGATCGCGCCAATTTGTCGCGTTGCCGTTCCTGTCAGCCTCTCCTTCTCCACACAAAAAAACACAACGGGTCGGCTTACCCGGCGAGCATGTCAAGTGACACGTAAATCGCGTCAACGATCACATGAAGCGACACGCGGCAACGGCTCTCTTCATGTTTTGGTCGGACGACGAGACGACACCATCGCCTTGTTCTCGACGGCACACCACAAAGGCGCCATGCAATCGTTAACCGACGCGACACCGAAATGGCGCCAGTGCGCGCTAAATTGTGACCCACAAAACGGCGATGGCGGGGGCGCTGATCGCTCAAAACAGCGGGGGG
>JAQIXL010003376.1:0-10517 GCA_034700245.1 Poikilolaimus oxycercus
GGCTATTCAGGTTGCCCGAGGGGCCTACCGTGGGCAACCTGAATGCCCCGCCGGGCAACCTAAATCCCCCAACGGGCGACCTGGCAAATCTCTGGGTTCCCCACTTCTTGTGCCGCCCTTGAAACACAGCCAAAAACATATCAAATGTTTTGAAGCGGCCTTACCTAAGGTTCCGGGTTTCTCGACTATACCAACTTCAAAGACTCCATCGTACCCTCCCTCTGCAGGAAGAGACCCCTTGTAGTGACTCAGTGTCATTCACTCTCACATTGACCACGGGGCCATGAGGAGTATTTTGTTCGTAGCCAATAGTCTCGGCCTTTTAGTATACATCCACAAAAGTACAAATTCATGAGGCAACATTCGTATCGAGTAGCTACAACGAGAACTTGCCGCTTTCCAAGGAGACCTTTTCGTGGACAGAAGAGGGAAGAGGTGGTGCGTGGATGTGAAAGTCTGGGCGGCCCTTTTGGACTTCGAGGTTAGTCACACTTTGTGAAAGAAGGCGAGACATTTGCAGGAAGGTAGAAAGTTGTTGTCCCTGCCTCGTTGGTCGAGTGTTCACGGGTGCCATGCCTGCACAGCGGCCGGCGAGTCGCATCCCTCTTATACAATACATAGATGTTGGCCGTGGGCTCAGGGAGCGCGGCTTCGTGTGGCGGACGACTTTCTAGACGGCGCTCCTCCATCTCCGGGCATTCGAGATGAGAGAATCCTCGATCCGTTCATGCCTTCTTTAGAATGGAAAAAAGTATGGTCCTTCCTTCGACCGATGGACGTCCGCGTCGACGACCTGCACGTGATAGGCGAGGGTATCGGAAGAGGCATCATCGAAGGTATCTCTTCAGTGTTGTGCGAGTGAATTGGTGCAGAGCTCCTAGGTGTGAGTCCAAGGCGGCGATGTCCTGGTCTCTGAAGTTGTCACCCGTTGAACTGCAACGAGCGTCGATGGCGTGCGAGAGGGCGTCCTTCCCAACGTACAATGCTTCAGGTCAGCTCGTCTCTCTCGATGCTTACACGAATGCGACTGGAGACTCGGTGTGCAACGTGAGTCTTCTCCTTCTCCCTCACCTCCCTCCTCTTTTAGCTTGTGTGCTTCGCCCTCCCAATGGCATGCTGCGGACTTCCAACTGATCCTCTCATGGCTGGCATGATCTTCTCTTTTGGCGCACTTTGCCGCCTTTTGTCCGACCACGAGCAGACGCCTCAAAGAAGAAGAGCAATTGTTGACGGCATCGCCATACTCGGTCCGTTGTGGTACAAGGTGTTGGGTGTACGAATGGCCACGTTCAAGTGGCATGTGAGTTCTCTTGTCTTGTCGGAGACGAATTTGCAGGTCTTTTCAATGCACCTTCCTGTTCAATTTCTTCTTTATGGTCTGTCCAAATTGTGGTCGACTCGTCCATGTGAGGTGGCTCACAAACGACTCGTGCTTTCCCTCGACCAGCAAGCGACTACTTCAGCGCAAGAGGATTCGCTTAGAAGGCACGGTTCTCCTCCTTTCGACTCCACGCTTTTCAGACTTCTGGAACTTCGCTTTGTTCGCAGGCGACTGAGGAAGCGAGTCGCAGCCAAGGCTAATGAAACTCTTGAGTCCGTCCTCGATCTCATCGATGTTCAGCGGACTCGACGTGGCTTGTCTCTCACGGCGAAGTGCTAGCCAGCAAGACGTTATGGAAAACGCCTCGAAGAAGTCAAATATGTACACATATTCTCGACGACGACAAGAAATGGCGAGATCATCGCCTTCGTTTTCAAGAACAAGGACGTGCTTGTTGTCTACGAGGAGTTCTCCCCTCTCGTCGCCCTCCTCAACTCCGTGACTCAAGTTGCCTCAACGGGGAGAGATTCTTCGATTCCTTCAACATCTTGACTTGAACACGGGCCATCTCTTCAAGAGGATCGTCGACCGTCAACCAGCCATTCGAGAGCTGGAAGGGCGCCTCCTCCCTGCTGCCCTTTTCGAGTTCGACAACTTCGTCTATGTCTCCCTCATTGTGTCCGCAATCTATTGATGTTTGTCTCACATCGCCTTGTCACTCCTTCCTACTCTTATGCACACATAAAGTTCTTGTTTACAGATAATGACGCAGAAGGCGAAGACTAGTCGTGTAGCGAAGAAAAGCGGCGGAAAGGCCTCTTCGAAGGGACGCTCTTTGGAACTGGACTCCGTCTCTTCTTCCTCTCTCCAAAGCAAGAAGCAATCACGCAAAGAAGGTTGGTCACACATGCTTCCTTGATTCTTCCTTCAGCCACTCCTCTCCCTCAGCATCTCACTGCGTCTCTCCGAGTGAAGCAAGAGCACGTGTCACATGAGACTAACGATGGACTCGGCGGCTCGAGGTTGGCATTTTCTACTACTCTCATTGTAATCACTTAGTGTCACTCTCTCGACTCCGCAATCCACGAAGCCTTCATTTTGCGAACCTCGAGGAGGTTCTGTCAATGAGAAATTCTCCCGTCTCTCGCATCCCTGATATCACGGAGTCTTTCCCCGGGGTCTTCGTGGTGATGATTGACGGCAAGATCATGCAGCTCGTGCCTCGTCATGATGTTTCTTCAAAGAACACGGCCATCTACGAGGTGAACGAGATGCTCCTCTATCAGAAGAACGGCAAGTCAAGAACTACTGGCCCTCACACGCATTGTCAGAGGCTTGTGGATGCTCTTCGGAAGTAAGGCAAGACTAAAACAAGTACAGGGCATTGCTTTATTGCCGGCCTACAGCTGCAGACTGGGCCACCGGACTCTTCATCATAACTACTCGAATCAATCAGTGGAAGTATCGGTCTAGCTTTCAGTAGGACAAGACGACTCATGCGTCCTTCATGACTTGGGGAGGGGGAAGAGCCGCGATGATTCACTCCTTCTCCTAAAAATCCTCCTGTTCACTGATGATGAGCTGTCATCTAGAGTTGTTGCTTCATCCTGGGATTCCGTGATGTTGTCGTCGCCGCTGGGTCGGATCTCACTAGGACGTCACACTACCTAGTGTAACATTTCATGCTCTTTCTTCTTATGCTAAACGCAATGTTTAGAAAGTTGTTCAGCTCGTCGAGACGAGCAAGAAGCAAAAAAGAAGGCGGAAATTGGTTGAAATAACGCTGAGAACGGAAGTCCTGAAAATCAGTCCTTCTTAGATTTCAAGGAGCGGATTACGGTAGAAATTTGACTTTTCGCCCTCTCGAACCCGGCGCAACCTTTTCGATACGAGAAGTCGTGCTGCTTATAGAAGTCTCCAGTCTCCATCTGTGCAGGTTCATGACTCGCAGCCGTAGGTGAGGGACGGTAAGATGACCGAGTTGCAAAGACGAGCCTTGAGGTTAAGCGAAGTTCTCTTGTTCGTTAAGGAGTCTTGCTGCTTGTTGTACGAGCCTCACGCCGCACCGATCCTCCTCTTCAGCTCGAGTGTCCTGTCTGGGGTGAAGGACGCGAGTCTTCCCAGGTAGACGGAAGCAAAGCTCCAGCGAAGGCGCCACTCTATTGGCCACATCTTGGCGGCATTCATCTTGAGGCCAATGGCGGCACGGGCGACGTCAAGCTTCTCGAGAAACATCTGTAGAGATTGAGGATCGGGGGCGACGAGACAGATGTCATCACCGAAGCAGATGTGCGTCAGACGCTGGCCGTCCACGGCGATTCTGCAATCTTTTCAGTCGATGGTTCGAAGCTGCCATCACATCATTCATCCGAGTCGCATCAAGCGAAGCACATGTATCGCAAGAAAAGTCAGGGGCAGCAATGCTTTGTCAGAGCATTCATTTCTCTTTTCGATGGATCTGCCGTCGCCGCCACAAGGGTTTCGAAAAGGCAGTGCCACTCCGCCGTTTCGATCGAAGCTCTCCACAAGGAAGCGACTCGTGTCGCAACACTGAAGACGCTCAAACACACGACCGTCGTTAGAAGAAGCCATATTGCCTCTCTTCCATTGTCCACAGCATCATTCAAGCTTTCAAAACAAGCAAGTCAATAAAAACCTTCATTAACAAACATCCTCTCACTCCAACCATCACATACTGTCTAGACAAAGCCATCTTTGGGATACAAACAAGTTTTCTCGAATCCCGGATAAATAGTGGAATAGGAAGAAGCAAGCGCCCTCCCAGTTTAAGGCTGTGGAAGAGAGTCTCAAACAATAGCGAGGGAGAAGCAAGGAAAGGGAAAGTAGAACTGGGGAAATAAATAGAAGGATTCAACCGCGAAAATAGGGCATAACATCTCCATAAGTGAACCAGCAATGACAAAAGAAAACGAAGAAACTTCTGGAGAAGAAGAAGAAACGTCGACTTCTCAAATCACAGACCGGCTCTTCTTCTCTCTACGATCGCGACTTCAACGGCCGACTCTGAAAGAAAAAGACCATTCTTCAATGTTTCAACAACCTCAAGAAGTTCGATCAAAAGCCACAAAGGTGTAAGAGCGTACCACACATAGATGCCGACCCAGAGAAGGAGGAAGACTGAGCCGAAGCCGAGGAAGACCGCGGCCAGAGACGCGACCACGAGCTCCTTGACCAGACTGCGTGTGTACTTTGTGGACGTGACCTGAAACGATTAAGTTGAGCAAGAGAAGTGGAAAAGGAAGAAAGAGGTGGAAAAGAAGCCCCTTACCTCGTACACGAAGAACCAAGCCATGAAGAGAAGACCGAAGCCAACGAGCGAGATGGTCAAATGAGGGTAATACGAGGGGTTTACCTGAAATTCAGTTGTTCAGTGTGTGTCTCCAGAGAAGAACGATTTCTCTTGTCATCATCAAACATAGCAATTGTCACTAGGAATACGACCAATTGGAATCAAAAGTATCTATATATTTTCTATCGCCATATTTCTGGAGATAGGCGAAGAAAAGGCGCAAGCCCTAAGTCGACCAATGAAAACCTTCAACCCCTCCTTCTTGGAATCTCCTTGGTTGTTCTCGAAGCTACAAGAAAGAGTCAGAGCAACGTCTAATCATCTCTTCTTTCAGTCTCCGTGATAGCAAGGTTCAGAAGCAACTTGAAGAACTACTCACCGGCCCCAAGAAGCGCTCGAACTTGTCCGCGGCCATTTCTCCACTTCTTGTCGAACTTCGATAAAGCTTCAAATTCTAATAATCGAAACGATATCTCTTTTCCAGATACTGCGGCGTTCGAAGTCGCTTTAAGTCCAATTCTCATTAACAAGAGAATATTTATTCGCAAGGAGAACGAATACGAAAAAGAAATTGACAAGAATCAGTTACCAGAACGTTTCCTCTTCTTATGAGCCTTAGAAGAAGAAATAAGAGTCTGCTATGTACACAATAGAATACAGTGCAATTATACAAGTCGTCAGTTTCCCCGGTCGAAAAAGACTCAGATCAGTCACATCAAGTATCTTGAAGAAAGCGAATAAAAAGTAAAGAGCTCGCACCGTTTTCAGAGATGGCATTCAAAAAGAAAGCAAGAAAAGTCAAGAACTGGAACTTGACATAGACTAGCTTGACCTGCTCAGAAGTCCCGATCGGGGAAGAGAGCCGGCGCGACCAGCGTCCACGTGTAGAGACCGAGACACAGCCAAGCGGAGACGATCTTCACCCACACGGAAGCCATGTTGCTGTTGAGATGCGTAAGGTCGCTCTCGGGTCTGAAAACAACGACTTCAGCTTGAGCCTTGGAAAACTCAATTCGAAAGCGTCAACTTTGTTGAAAGATTCTCGAATTGTTCTCTGAACAGCCCGCCCTTCCCTGATAACGATGAGCATAGCACTTTACGTATTTCTTCGTTTCACCTTCTCATGTTCGTGCAGCGCTAGATTTCCTCGAGCCAAAGCGCGCAAAGGAACATATTTGAGGAGAGCGCCGGTCAAAATGCAGCCACCACGTTTAGATGAAGCGCTCTTCCATTTCAAATCATAGAGAAACTTACTGGTACCAGCTCGTGAGGGTCATCATCACATAGAGCGAAGCGAGTCCGAAGATGAAGTGGAAGAACGAGTACGAGTATGCGACGCCCTCCGTCTCGTTGTCCCACACCTTGCGACCCGACTCAGCATCATCTGAAAACGACCTCACTTGTTTCTGGCTCAAACAGCATCACAAGATTCCCGCATGCAACATCCAAACACTTTGCGATAGTAAAAAGAAGTGCAAGCACGTAGAATCGTGGAAAAGACTTCACCATGACAAGCTGCATTCACGAGGTGACATGCCAGGTCGCGCTTACAACTGGGACAGATTCTACCTTCTTTGCTAGTTCTCAAAAGTCATTCTTGGGGAAGGTAAGCCACAAAGGAAACAATTTCTAGTCTCCAATTCCATTTTCAAGTCCATCGTCAGCGCGACCCTCTCACCTCCGTCGTCAGACGAGACGATAGCCCGGCCGGACTCACTCAGCGCCACGTCCTCATTGCCCTGTCCGCCCGTGATCTTGCCCAGCGCTGTGTGCGACGACGAACGAATCGACGCGTAAAGGACGCAGAGGAACCAGATGATCAGCGAGACAATCGACTGAGCCGGCAACGGTGTTCCGTAGGTCTGCAAGAAAAGCACTTTGTCGACAAGTCACAAAAGAATTAAACGGTTTCGAGGCTTGCTAAGTTTGAAACTTCAAATGTAAACCACGAAGTCAAAAGCGTGAGCGGCGCGAAACTATGCGTTTCGTGGCTTCTCAGCTTGGTTTTCAGTCGTTTCAGGCGGTGAATACCAAACTGAGTTGCCTCTGTACTTCTCAAACGACCAGCGGCACAGCATAATGGTAGTGATATGAGCTTGTACCAACCTGATCACCACCCTTCGTGTCGTTCGTAAAGATGCTGATGAGAGACGGGTTGCAAGGCTTATCTAAACTCGAAGTTCTCAAAGAAGCTCATGAAAACGAACCAGGATTATTGATGAGGGCCGACCACGTGAGGTACATGGCGTAGAGACTGATGAAGGACGACTGAAGAAGGCCCGAGTTGGGCATGCGTTCTTGAATCTTCGGAAGGACGGAGATCACCGAGACGACGATGCAAAGGAGCATGTTGAAGGTGATGAAGAAGCGTGGCAGATGGCACGGGCCGCCCTGAAAGTAAAGCTATTAGAAGAAAAGCTCGATTGCCCGTCGTTTTACGCATAAAATAGTTTTTCCTTCTCAAGAACACAAAGATTCTACGAACCGTGAATGTTGACACCGCCTTCTTTTTCTTTTTGAAAAGCACCAGTTCTCCAAAAAAGCACGAGCCTCGTAAGTTTTCTTTATTTCCTCATGAGAAAGTCTTATTTGCACGTGCAAGAAAGTCGCTTGAAATGCAGTTGAAAATAATGAGAGCCCCATCGAAAGACTGACGTCAATAAGCTCTTTAAGCGCTAGACGATACGCTTCGCAAAACGACAAGGAAGAGCAGCAAACTTTCAGCTGACTCCTCATTTCAGCAACGCCATTGTGGGATCACGGGCTTTTGAATAAAATACAAACGAACCGTCGTGTAGAGGATGTACATGAGGACGATGGCCGCGATGGCCAAACCATAGCAACCGAAGCTGAACGCGAAGAGACCGACATAGCAAGCACGTGACTCATTCTCGTTGTACCTGAACGAAAACAGTTTCACCACCGGCGCCCATACTCACTTTTCGATCCAACTTTCTGCAAGTCCATGGGCGAAGTCGATGATGAGCACGAGCTGAATGAGGATGAAGAGAAAGCCGCCAATCATGCCGATCCACATCAGAGCTGAACCAACATTCTCAGGAAATCGTCGGAACTGCTCGCTGCGAATGTAGAAGAATCCAATTGTCATTCCGATGAGAATGATGTACTTGAAGCCCCAGAAACCGTTTTGAATTGGCTGCAACCAAAGTTCGAGAACAAAAAGATTGAACAAACTGCTCTTGGATCCTTTGATGTTTTCACACCGAGCATCATGATTGCGAAGATGCAGAAGAAGGTGGCCATAGCCGCGCAGAGGCGATACACCGCTTGGAAGCCGGTGGCACGGCTGCATTGAAGACCCGCGACTTGATCGAGACCGCTACAAAACCAGTTTGCCTGAAACAACAAGTAAAACGTCAAAGAGTGGAACGAACATCGGCAAGTTTTGCTTGAATTCCCGGAGCGAGCATGATGCAGGCAACGAATGTGCCAACGAAGAGCATCACGGCATACATGATGCGAGTTGTTGTCGAGTTTCGTGCCGACGGGCACGCGCTGCAGCACAGCGAGCACGCTGTCGAGCCGAAGCAGCACGCGACCTGCAAGAAGAAGTTCATTATACGAGTCAAATGCTGTCATTCTTCAAGATTCTAGAGGAATCTTCAAAAACACGCCGAAAAGTCAATTTCTTTCAAACAGGCTGGTTTACATAAGAAAAGTAACGAGAGTTTTTAGTTTCAAATGAGTGAAAGCACGGGAACGTCGAAGACTCACCGAGGCGGCGCACATCGGAGCTGTGAGAAGGGCGCACATCACAGCGTGAGACGAGTTCTACCAACCGAGAACTGAAATTTGCTGATTCAACGATGTTAGAAGGTTTTTCAATTTTCGAAACCACGAAACGCAACCCAGACCCGAGTTTCCTACTGGAAAAGTCTTAGACCCACAAGAAAACTCAATTTTCGTTTCTGCAAGGTCTATGAGCGAAATCGATGAAGAGCAAGCGTCCAATGAGAAAGAAAAGAAACCGCAACCTATGCCAATTACATCAGAGCCAACATTCGTCTTTTCGGCGAGAGTGAAACGCTTTAAACGCAGTAATGCGAGTTACAAGTACTAATTGGCTACTCAAAGCTTTCTCAAACAGTTTCCACCACGATGGTCAAAACATTGTTTATTCTCACTCGAACTTTAGCATTGTGGAAAATCATTAACAAGAGCATTCGCGTAATTACCAACGATTTTCTGGAAGGCGTAAGTCATCTCTGAGGTGATTATAGCCGAAAACGTCGAAGATTCACCGTCGATTTTTGGAACAACCTGAAAGTCGACGCTTAGTTATGGCTAATTGACAACTTTTCCAAGTCAAGAAACGTTCAAGAACTTACCTTAATTTTCGTTGGTTGTATATCTTCACGAATATTTGTAATCTCAATTGTGCCTTTCCGTTCAGTTTTCGTCTCGTCTTTTCCAAACTCGCCTGCAACATAGCAGTGAATAAATGAAGGACTGTACAAACCTTTGACTTCTAGTATCACGTTCCATTCATACACAGATGAGGCTCTATTCGGCTGAACGACAACGACAGCACGACCTTCGCATGACAGAAATTTCGTCTCCATGTGGAACTTAAATTTCAAGCGTTTAAAACTTCAAATGCTCTTACCGTTCCATGAAAGCCTGTTTTCGGATATGCCTCATCAATCTTGAAGACGCGTGCGAAAAGTTCTTTCGACCATGTCGATGCGTCTCGCGACTCCCTGAGCAAGTAACAAACAGAATGATACACAAACCAGTCATCCAACAGTCGTACACGCGATCTTGCATATGCTACCAATAGCATAGCAAATAGACTCGCGAACAGAAGAGCGCCTTCGACACTTCTGAAGCTTGTCGACGCCGAGGACGTGTAGCCGATAGCGGCACCTCCTGTAGTCACGGCACTAACTAAAAATTGTATTATAGTACATTAAGAGAGAAAAACTTACAGAATCCGAAGCCAAACTTTCGTCGACGCAGTGTACTAACACCAAGAGATAGAAGACCGGCGATGACACCAGAAATCTTAATGAACCATGTCTTCTTCGCTTCGTCCTCGAAGCACCATATCGCAAACATGGACGTACTAATGCCGACCATAAGGGAGATGACTAAAAGAACGTTCTTGATGACAAACATGGATGCTTACTATCGGCAAGTAACGTTGAGAAGAAAATGTCTCGCCCAAGACTATACTTTGGTCGAATGATTGCCTTCTAAAGCAAAACAAATCAAATCTCAAACGCCTGCTCCCAAATCAGCATAAGCTTAAGTGTAACCAACCAAGCAATTCGGCTGAGAGAAGACGAAGCTCAAAAAGAGCCCAATTCCGTACACCACGAACATGTATTTGACGGCGAAAGATTCGAAGACATTTGACGAGCTGAAAGCATAACTCATCTTATAGACACCAACCTCGCTTCCTGTGCCGTAGCAAGAGAGATACATTGGAAGAAGATCAAAAGACGCAAAAGCCCTTTCAATGGTATGCGCGACAGATGCGAGTAGTGGAACGTAGCCTCAATCGTCGGCGGCTCGCCGGGAATCTTCTCCGTCACCTAAACAGGACAGTCTTGTGCACCTAAGCAATCATCTGACAAATTTAGACGATATTCAATGCGCACTCAAAAGCCGTCTTTCCTCATTCCAACTTGAAGCGAAATGAATAGACTCCGACGCCGATCAACAAAGAGAGTGCTAAGACAACGCACTTTTCGCTCAGTCAAGCAGGTCTCCGTCGGAAGAAGCTGGAGCTTGAGTGGACGTTCACACAACTGAAATCATCAAGCTTTCCACATCCAAACGACAACAAACCTTTGAGAAAGCCGGCGTGAGCTCGAAGCAGTTCTTGAACAGCGCCACACGACCGAGGACGTAGAGACCGAG
>JAQIXL010003377.1:0-10513 GCA_034700245.1 Poikilolaimus oxycercus
AATCGGCTTGGGAAACTCAAAGCGAAGTCGGAAAGTCCAAAAATTATCAGTACTTTCTTAACACCCCTTATACAATATTTTGGCAAATTATTGGTCCAACATAAGACTTGCGTGTACTAATCACAAACCTCACTGAGAGACGCGGCCCTCTAAATTGTTGCATGCAGCACTTAAAGTACGTGACGTAGAAGCGCGGTAAGTATTGACCCATTCGAATCTGGGCAAAACTTTTCTTTCTGAAGGTTTGCTCAACCTGCTTCCAGTAGTTGCAATTGAGACGCACTTCGCGGTCGAGTTTATAATCGAGACCTTTCACGCAACCGCTTTGAGTCAAGTTCTCCCGTTTTTCAATTGTCGTGTTTGTTGTCCAATATGTCTCGAGGCATAGCTCGTATTTGCTACAACGGTTCTAAATATTGTAAGTAAAATTTTTTTAAAAATTATATTCAAACTAACCCAAGTAGGTGTCCCATTCAGATGTGTTATTGTGCAATTCAAATAATAGGATTCAAAAGCGGAAACGGAGTCAAGGATAGAAAGAAAAGAGAGGAAAAGCAGCAATAACCCTCGCATCTCTTTATCGAGTGTCTCGAAGGACCTCAACTTTTCGAAGAAGCCTTGCTTGATGGATTTTCAATTCTCCATTTCCCTTTGTCACTAATGGAATGCATTAAACAAGCATTACTAATTTGTCTCCTTGAGGATCCGGCTCCTGTAATGAGCGAGCTTTGGAGAAAGAGAAGGCAAACCCCTAAAAAAAGAACTTTTGCCATTCCAAACGGTTTCCGCAATCCTTTCTCTTCCGTTGTGGGCAAAAGCTCTTGAAACGAGCTCTTGTCCACAGCATCTGCGTAGCACTCATGCCCACGTCGCTCATCGACGTCACACGTACTGAATCAATTATTTGATTGGATGGTTATTAATGTTCAGATCACGCCCACGCCGCTCATCGTGAGAAACGACAAATTGTGAAATTGGCGCCACCTCGGCACTCGAAGACCACCTCGAAGACGAAATTGTAAAACGAAAAAGAAAAAAAAACAAAAACGCTTGAAACGTTTTATTTTGGCCGTGACAGCACACCAGAAAAACACCACAGTGGCTCAAATTCAGCCACCTCCGGCCTTAGTTGTTCCACTCTTTGTTGTACTGGCTGTTGTCGACGTTGTTGTAGGCGCTTTTCTGAAAACGAAAAAAACTTGGTAGCATATCGATCGACTTTGTGATTGTCGTAAGCGTTTGGTCATTCGTCGTGGGTGATTCGTCGTCTGTCGTGAGTGTTTGGTCGTCGGTCGTTGGAGATTCTGTCGAATCCTCTATCGTCGTTGGCCTGCTCGTTGTTGATTTTGTAGATTTTGTTGTTGTTGACTTGGTTGTTGTTGTAATGGTCGTGGTTGTGGTCGTCGTTGTTGTCGTTGGTTTCTTTCGCGGTGTCCTTGTTGTCACAAGTGTCGCATTCTCATTACATCCATCTTCTTCGCAGCATGTAAAATGCGTGAGGATTTTCCCCAATTCGCGGATTTCGAACTCCTTTCGAGCAGTAATTATCATGAATGTTCGAATCCCAACCTCTTGCCATTCGTGGCAGGTCTGTCGGTCCTCAAGTTTTGGAACGCACCCCTGGTAGTCGAAGCCCGTCTTATTCGTTTCCAGATCTCTATACTGGGCATACACACAGTAGCTCTCGCCAAATAGACAAAAGTTCTAAAAAAAAGGAATCAAAGAAAATCTTTAAAAACAACTAAACGAACCAAAGTTTCGTCGTCCGTTTTTAATTCTGTGAAAATGCACTTCAAGCTTGATTCACGGACAAGGTCATCCTCGATGACTTTAACTTGTTTATTGCAGAGCTCCTCGTCGCAACATTCAAACTTTCGAAGAAATCCACCTGGTGTGCGTGTCATGTTCTAAATTGTTTCTTTAAAGTTTTCCCTTTTCAAACCCATTTCCACTCGTCGCAGGTGTAAGCATGACTGTAGCAGCCGATATACTTCGTCTCTTGTAAGGTCACTCTGATACTCTCGATTACTTCGTTTTGACTGTCGATCTCCTTTTTCTGTTTATCATAATATTCTTTAATTTCGTCCTTTCGTCGTTGATTCATGACTTTCGGGTCATTTTCTTTTTTAGCTTTCTCCCAATAATCAGTTGCATTATCGAAGAGTTTCTGTGACTCTTTTAGTGTCGCGAGTTCTCCATTAATATCCGTTGTGATATTTGTGTAGTTTTCAAAAGGGAGCGGCGTCAGAACGGCGGTAATGCAGAAGGAATCCTTTTCGCATTCCTGCAAACGCTTATCATGTAGTGTTGCACTAATAAAAATTGCAAAAGCTTTAACTTCAAATAAGTTTGTCTAATGTCTAATGGAAACTAACGGTTGCGTTCCCATCTACTAGGCCATTGCATGACCAGGCAGCGTCGCCGAGAGAAATGGTAAAGATGAAGAACACAACGAAGGAGTTCATAGCTATCGATGAAATACACCTTCATGCAGTTGATATTTGAGAGAAAGAACAGATACTCGTTATTCGATCAATTACGATATTGACAACAAGTGTGAACGGTTTTTTATGCTTTTATGTATTTCTGCCACTTGTTCAGTTTTAAGGCAGCGGCATGTTGTTCATTTTCTCAGCGACGTCGTCCTTTCTTCGTGGTCTTTGTGCTGCTGCTCTTGGTGGTTGTAATAGTCGTGCTAGTTGTTGTTGTAGTTGTGGTGGTCAATGGGTCTGCTTCTTTGTTGCAAAAGTCGCTCTCACAACACGTGAAGTGCGTCAGCTTCTTTGTCGGCCAGCGATTTTTGAATTCCTACATAAGTCTGACGCCGTTTCGGTGTTCACCTACATCTGTCCATTTATAACAATCGATTAATTCGTTCTTTGTAACACAGGAAAGGAAGGGTGAGTCCGTCTGATTCGTCTTTTCGTCCAGATATAAGGCGTTGACGCAGAAACTCTGCCCACGGCGGCAATAACTCTGCAATTTTGTTTTTTACGGCAAAATAATGTGCGTAAAAGTTCTCAACTAACCACTTGATTCTTGGGATAATCGCTGAAATGGCATCGCAGACGGTCATCCTCGGGGACTACCGTCACGTGGCCGTCTACTTTTCTAATATCGTTGCAAGCGCTTGTATTACAACAAATAAATTTGGTTAGAATCATGCGTGGTAGATATAACACTTCATATTCCTATGGCATAAATAATCAGAAAAAAAACGTCATTTTACAACCTCTTGATAGGCCCAGCACTCAACAGAAGGATCCACACACCAGGTGGTCACGTAATTCTCTGAGTGGTCAATTGCTTCGAAAAACGCTGTAAGGCATTTTTTCTTCGTCTGATCCTCGCAATCTGTCTGAATGGAGATAATGGCTATGTTGACAAGAAAGACTACATTTTTCTCAAATGAGTTGTTGACATTTCCAGTGGTGTAGTTGAAGCATTGAAACTTAGGCTCCTCGGCGTTGGTTGAAGGAGCAATGTAGACAATCAAGAGGAGGAACAGAAGATCCATCCTCAACCAACCTAAGAGAAAGGAAAAGCAGTTCAAAAGCTGCTCGTCATGAAATATTGATGTCCATTAGCTCTTCAAGCCATTCAGACGTTTCGGATGAAAGTAATGGATTTTTGAGCAGCCGAGTTCTGACCCCATGCGAATAAGATTATCAATTGAAAAAGCCAAGCGAGATTCTCTCCAAAAACAACAAGTACGAGGGAGTGGTGCACAGCGAAATTTCTTACAAACTCGCGTATCCCCCAAGTATTTATTTCTCTCGCACAATGAAAGAAGCATCAACGATCGGGTCGAGAATCGGGTCGGATCAAGAAAGGAATGAAATGCTGAAAAGGATACGTGACTGCAATCAAACCACCGACATCTTCATATACAATCACGATAATGATAAGAGATGTAGACGGTTTTCATGCTTTTATTTCTGCCACCCCCTTGTTCAGTTTTAAGGCAGCGGCTAGTTGCTCATTTTCTCAGCGACGTCGTCCCTTCTCCGTGATCGTCGTAGTGCTCTTTGTGGTCGTTGTAGGTTTGCTCGTTGTTGTAGTTGTAGTAGTCAGTGGGTCGGCTTCTTTATTACAAAAGTCGCTCTCGCAACACGTGAAATGCGTCAGCTTCTTTGTCGGCCAGCGATTTTTGAATTCCTAAGCCTGACGCCGTTTTGGTGTCCACTTACATCTGCCCATTTATAGCAGTCAATCAATTCGTTTTTTGTGACGCAAGATAAGTAGGGCGAGTCCGTCTTGTTCGTCACTTCGTCCAGATATAAGGCGTTGATGCAGAAACTCTTTCCACGACGGCAATAACTCTGCAATTTTGTTTTACAGCAAAATTATAAGTGTAGCAAGCTCGTAACAAACCACTTTATTCTTGGGATAATCGCTGACATGACATTGCAGGCGGTCATCCTCAGGAACTTCTGTCACGTGGCCTCCCCTAGTTGAAATATCGTTGCAGGCGCTTTCTTTACAGCAAATGAACCTTTTTAGTACCATTCGTGGTAGGTATAACCCCTCATATTCCTATTTCATAAAGATGAGAAAAAAATATTACTCATCAACCTCTTGATAGAGTTTACAAGCAATACTGGCATCCACACACCAAGTGGTCACGTAGTTGTCCGAGCCGTCAATTGGTTCGTAAAACGCCGCAATACATCCTTTCTTCGTCGAGTCGGCACAATCTGTCTGAACGGAGTCGAATTTATTGCCGACAATTTTAGTGACGTAGTTGATGCATTGGAACTTAGGATCCTCGGCGTTGGTTGAAGGAGCAATGTAGACAATCAAGAGGAGGAGCAAGAGATCCATCTTCAACCAACACAAAACAAAGAGAAGCAGTTGAAAACCTCTTCTTCATAAAATATTAATATCCATTAGGTTTTCAAGTCCTTCAGACATTGCAGATGAAAGTAATGGATTTTTGAGCAGCCGCGTACTGTACTGACCCCCGCGAATAAAAATAATTGTTAGAACCAAGCTGTTTTCTGCTCAAAACAATAAGAAGCAGTAGCTAGTGGTGCACGATGCAATTTTTTTGTCAACTCTTTGCACGTCCAAGCGTTTATTTCTCTCGCACAATGCAAGAATGTTCAGCGATCGTGGCGTATGACGGGATCCGTGAATTTGTTGCAGAAATGCGTCTCACAGCATCTTATCTTAATCAGACGATCCGTGGGAAGACGATTCTTGAATTGCTGTAAACACGGCTTTCGTACGCTTCAGGCTGTTTTCTTACTACTCCCCACTCGGTGCAAGTCAAGTTCAAGTGTCTCGACGCGCAACCGAGATATGGCTTTTGTTCAAATGTCTTCTCATCTTCGTAGACGGCATGAACACAGTAACTTGTGCTGTTGCGACAGTAACCCTGAACTTCGTTTTTAAAAACCGATGAAGGTTTTTCAACGAACCACTTTGTTCTCGGGATAATCACTGTAGTGGCAGTAAAGACGCTCAGAGTCGTTGAGAGGCGGCACGTATTCCACAGGACAGGATGTGTTCTTACAACAAGAAAACTTTTTGAGCTCTTGCTGTGGTAAGTTAAGGTCAACACAGATCTAAACAAACAATAATCAAATGAGGAAGCAACAAAAGCGCTATAGTGAAACTATTGTTTGATCCTTTTGGCACACATACCGATTTCCATTTTTCGCAACTGGTATCACTTCCAACGCAGCCGCTGCCTGTATAGTTCAGTCCTCCATTAACCGACGTCCAGGTGGCGGTGAAGCACCCATTTTGATCATCGTTGCAAAGCTGCAGACAAGACATATTGTATTTAAAACAAAACAAAAGAAAAAGATTACAACTAATAATAGATAAAATTATGTACATGAAGTCGTATAAGATACTCACGTGTGGTTGACTGTTATCACTTCCGTCACTGTTCTTGCAAGTGCAATTGAAGCCAAACGTCGTCGACGTCAAGAGAAGGCAGGCGAAGAGCCGAACAACATCAGGCATCTTCACTCGAGAGACGTTGAACAGTTCGACGACTTGATTGTGAATGCAGAATTATTCCTTTTGAAATTGTCAAAATTTATTGCAAACACTGCGCATTGATATTCGTCGCTTTCATCTTCTTCATCGTCGAACTCTGTAGGAAAAATTTGTGCAAGTGACACTTTTTGTGCTTATGAAAGTGCAAGGTTCTCCATCAGCAAATGTCGATCGACACTAGCGCCCATTTTGTCAGAGAGAGGCGCCTTACAGCCTTCAGACAAGGACCGGTGTTTGTCGTGCCACGACGCGCTCGCCAAATCGATAATCGGCCATGGCTGATAAGCCTTCCTCTGTTTGTGACTGTCCCCAACTTCCACTCCGCTCTCGTCCCGCTTGGTCACTTCAGCCATCATGGTAAGTCTTCAGGCTTTAGTCGTACATATTTGTCCATTCAGACAAACTACGGCTACGCCTTCGACGTTAAAACTCTCGTCACACAAGAATGCTTTGAAGAATTCAAGAAGCTCGGCTATGCCGCCACTTTCATTCGGGTTTATTCGCCCGATAATGAAGGCTCGCTGGATGAAGATGGTGCTCAGAGCGTGAAGAATGCTTTTGATGGTGGGAACTTTGTGTGTTGACTCAATGCATCTGCTTTCACTTCACGATCCCCCGAATGATGATCGTGCTTCTTCCAGCTGGCATTGGTGTCGAACTCTTCGTGGTGCCCAATCCAGGAAAGGCCGCCTACAAGCAGTTCGACGAAGTCTACAAAGGCCTTCAACAATCGATCGACACCACTGTGCGCTCCATCTGGCTGGCGGTCCGTTTCTTGGCTTCTTTATTTCACAGTGAAGATGTCTTCAGAGTTGACAATGCGTTTGTTCTAGGTGACAAATCCAGGCGACTGGCCAAACGATCAGAAGGCGAACCAAGAATTCATTGCCAACTTTGTTGCTCGCGCTCAACAACTCGAAGTGAAGGCCGGAATTTTCACGAGTTCCTACTGCTGGGAGCAGATCGTCGGTGACTGGTCCGAGTTGACGGGAACCAAGCTCTGGTCTGTTTCAGCTTTTCTCAAACACTTTGCAGGTACTTCCACGTGCTCGGCCAAGGCGTCGCTGGTGAGAGCGAGCCGAACTTCGACGACTTCCGTCCCTTCGGACCATGGACTCAACCTGATGTGAAGCAGTTCGCTCAGGTTTTCTTCAGTTTCAAATGTTCAAGTCGAATTCCTTCAGGATGAGACAGTGTGCAACACAGATGTGAATCGCAATGTCTTCCGTCGTTCTTGAAAAGTGCATCAACGAGACTTCCCAGTATCCCTCTTCCGCTTCATTTTCATCTCACACAACTCATTTACCTCTTCGATAGCATAGAAATCATGAATAAACTTCAGTTTCTTTATTCTCTGCATTAAAAAGATGCAAACTCATTTCATATTGCGTCTCTCCGCGTGGACGGTCGGAGAATGCGACCGCCGTGGTGGGCGGCGACTTTCTGGCTGCTCGTCGCCTCGTCCCTCCTCCTTCTCGTCGACGCCGAGATCATCTACCTCGGCTCTCCGGGTCTATTTTCTATGCCACAAGCTCATTTTGAGACTTTGCTAATTGTAATAAACTTCCCCTTCGTCAGGCCAATCAGCGGAGTTCGTGCGGCTCTCGCGCGCCGAGAACCTGCGGCGTCGGCAGATGTGCGGTCGCACACGCAGCGAGCGTCAAGTTCACAAAATAAGGTCCTGCTTATTGCAGTAAACTCATCTTGGCAAACAATTGACCTTCGTGCAAAACTCTGATCAAAAATGCCTCATTTCAGCTATTCGTCAGCGCGCTACGCCCAGGACTTCCCATGGACGGTGGCCATTCGAGACGAATCAAAGTTCGTTCTCCTTCTACCAAAAGCCAAAAGCCTCCAAGCGAAGAGAGAATAAGGAGATTTCCTTTCAGAGTAATCTGCACGGGCACCTTGGTCTCGCCGCGCCACGTGCTGACGGCGGCGCACTGCGTGCTCGAGTTTCGTCCGGACGGCGCCTGCTCGGAGAAGCGCGTCGCTGAGGGCTTCCCCGACAAATTCAGCGTCGTCTTCGACACTCGGCGTCTCGAACGAAAGAGCAAACCAGGAAGTTGGAGAGCTTCGAGAAAGGCATGAAATGTTCAGAGCGGAAGGTTAGAAAAGTCCGAAAAGCGGCGATGGAGAGTGAGTACCTGAGCAAGGCCACCTGCGGCAACGGCTACGACTTCGCCATCCTCGAGCTCAGCGCCGATGTGCCGGTTCGCTTCAGCACTGTGACCCACAATGAGATGAAGATGGCGGATGTGCCGCCGATTTGCTTGCATCGGATGGCCGACGAGCGCCGCTTTTCAGATCTACAACTGGCCGGCTACGGAAAATCAGAAAGTTGAGAAGGCTTCAAGCTTTCAAGAAGATCTTAGAGACGGTGACAGGCACGCTGCGAAGCATGAGCGTCGCACTGCGGCAATGCTCTCGCGCTGAGCGGCTCATCTGCGTCGTCGCTCAAACGCGAAGGCAGCGAGCATGCGAGGTTTGAATCTCTTTTCCTTCTTTGTATGTCAACTCGATTGTTTCGTTTTAGGGCGACAGCGGCGGCACGCTGCAGGGCGCGCTGCGCGGTCGGACCTACCTCGTCGGCATCATCTCCTTCGGCGGCGGCTGCACCAACTTCGAGGAAATGGTTGCTGTACTCTTTGGAGTAAACAAGCCTTAAACATTCAGAAATCGGACATGGTCGGCACGACGCGCATCGCCTTCCACGCGAAGGACTTGTGCGAGCACATCGGCATCTGCGGCTAGGACGGTTGTCCTCCCCTCTTCTTCTTTCTTCTTGTCACCGAAGCGATTCCCAATGTCTTGCAAGAGAATAAACTTTTGTTGTATTTGGTGATTGCTGCGTTCAGGTTATTCTCCTTTGTCCCCCAATCCCGCTCTCCCCAAATAACTCGAGGTTTTTCCCTCGCTCTTTGTACCTGGCGGGTCTCTTTTCGACCCCTTCGACCGCCTACTCCGCGTGTCGTCAGGGGTCTTGTTAATGGGCGCTCACGCCTCGTGCCTCTGTCTTTTTGCTACCCCTTTCTCCCTCCTTCAGTGTGTCAATGTTCTGGTGGACCCGAAAAAAACGCCGTCGTCGTTCCCATTTAGGAAGAGAGACTTGGTAAGAAAAAAGCGACAACAGAGTTCATTCCTATACATAGATTTTCAACAGCGATCCGATGCGAGAAGACGCATCGTTTTTATTCATTAAACATCCAACACCACCAGGCGTTTAAAAGGGGTTCTCTCCTCCCGAGTTGAAAATATTCTCCTCCCCCTCCCACTAGTCGATGCAAACAGTTGGAAGCTTGAGACGAAAGTTCCACATGTCAGTTGTGATGTAAAAGTCGGGCAAAGAGGCTGAGGTGCTCTGAGGTGAGCTCGAAGATGGAGAAGGCGTGGAAGGAGAGGGAAGAAGACAAGGTTGACTTGACGAAGAAGTGCGATCAAAGTGGGGGCGAGCAAGACGGGCGAGTTCGGCCAGCTCGGGGGACATCTCGATGGGGTCCTCGCCTTTCTTGGGTGTTGGATGAATTGTGAGATGTTGTGTGGGCGCCGTGTGGTCATGCTTCGGCTTCTCAACGATTCCCATGGAGTCAAGATCCATTCCTGCGTTTTCTTTACAGAAATGGTCTCACAGTCAAACTCAAACCTTCTTTCCTGTGAACGATGAAGCGTCGAAAGAGATAAATGTTCTTCACACGAGACTTGCTCAAGCCGAACATCTTCGCGATGTCGCCGAAGGACTTCTCACGACTAAACTGTTACGCGCTTTGACAGTCCCAACTTACCTCGCCACCAGCTGGATGATGTTGTGAACATCGGCGTTGCTGAGCTGCGGATCATCATCGTCATCGATGGTCGCATTGTCGTGAACCTCCTGAAAACGAAGAATTAACTTCAAGAAATGAGACCAGCACATAACAAAGGAAATGACATTTACACTGGGTAGCACGAGTCTCCTCATGAGCTTGTTACGACGAAGAATACCATAGGCGCAGCTCTTGGAAATCTCGAATTTGGCTGCCGCCTTGTCGATGGCTATGCCTTGACCCATCGTTCCCAGAGAGCAGAGACTGCGGGCATTATAATTCATAGGAGTACTCACTATTCGACTTCTTCAATGAACTCTCGTCGCAGTCGTCGACTCAGACGAATCGGCGGCTTGCGCATTGGAACACCTCCGTTAACTTCAATTGCTGGCGTCATTTAGATGGTTCTAAACAAAGCGACTTTAGTAACCATATCAAGCGTAACTGTTGAATAATAGTTGAAAAGAAAAGTTTCATGCAGCCACCAAGGAACGACGTGGCACACAGGGATTGTGTGGCGAAAGTCCTTCGGTCGGACCTCTTGACGTCTGGGACGTAGATGTTCCTGCCCTCTTTCCCTCGTTTGTCACCTCAAACTTGGGTAATTAAACCTTTATCACTGCATTCGGTGGTTCAAGCAATTGGCATAAATTAAAAGGAGAAAAGGTCTCGAAGAGGGGAAACGTGGAGTAATGCTT
>JAQIXL010003378.1:0-10508 GCA_034700245.1 Poikilolaimus oxycercus
TATAGGCAAGGATATTGGCCATTCTAGGAACCCTTAATTCTTCGCGATGGTTACCTCTGCATTTCTAGCACTGCAGCTGAGGTATAGGGAAGCCGTTCGCGGTCCTTCATTGAGGGCATCTCTTTCCCAAGAACGGAAAGAATCTCCTCTCGGCACTTTTCTTGAACACGCGGGAATTTCGCCATGAGGATGCAGCCCCAGCGAAGTGTCGTAGAGGTTGTCTCACTTCCAGCGAGGAAGAAGTCCATGCAGACGTTTTTCAGTCGATCATAGCTGAAACTCTGTTTGACAGTTCGAATTCAGTGAAAACCTGAGGATCGGGTTCTTCGGAAGCCTTTGCACATAAGCTTGAGTGAAAGTCTCGGGCTCCTTGTCCGGAGTGTAGCCCTTTAGTGAGCGCTTCATGTCGACAAGAACGTGGTCAAAGATCTGGATAATTGTTTAACATAAAAGGAAAACGCACCTTGTTCCTCGCCTTGAAAAAGCGTCCCATTGCAATGTGACCAAGCACCGGGATGTCGCCGATCCACGGAAAGCTGCGAGCTAACTTGTGTTTTATTCTGAGCTTACCGTTGAGCCAGTAACGCCATGCGATCGGATCGAGCTCCTTTGATGATTTCAGCCAATATTGTGCAAAAGCTCTTCACTCGTTCACAATCGTCATAGCGATAGTGATAACCGAAGAGGGTCATGTTTATCACGTTCAGAACAAGGAGCTGAACAAGCTTCTAAAGGTGAAAAAGATGGCTCACCTGAATAGGCCAATGAAGATCCAGATGACTTTTGTCTTCGATGCTCTTGATGTGCTCAATGCAGGCAGCGACGGACGTCTTCACCTGCTCTTCCATTATATTCTTGCCCATGCCGAAGTCGCGAAGGATGTGAAGGGCATTTCGTCTCTCTTCTTTCCACTCCTCACCCTAATTGTCAAGTCAAATTGATTCTCCAAAAGTGCACTTACAACTGCAAAGATGATGCCACCATTTGGAATTGGTTGAAAGATTGTGTCTGGGAAGGCGGATGCCCGGCCGATATAGTCATCACCTAAAAATGCTCACTTTTCAACGAACAGCAAAGTAAACCTCTCTTGACTAGTGCTTCTTTGATGTCTTCAAAGTCCAGAAATACAACAGTGGGATGTGGAAGCCAAATTGTGAAGATCGAGCCGTACTTCTCGCGGAGCGTCATGATGTGCTTGTGGATGTTTACCTTGGGAAACTGAAACAGATTTCAAACAGGTGCTTCAAATCGAACCTGCAGCATGTTGCCGATGAGTGGTAGAGGAGTGGGTCCAGGCGGATACCTCTTCACGTTTCGATAGAAGTTCAAGACATACACGGCAAGGATGACAAAGATAGCGGATAGAATGCCAAGCATCGTGTGCAGTGGGTTGAAAACCACAGAGACGATGGACAACCGGAAAAATTCACGAATGGCAAAACGATTTCGACTTTATAGCGGGCCGCGGCAGTTGCGCGTGGGGTAGGTCTGATTTGGGCCGCCTTCTGACACATTGACAGAGTGTCTGAGGCGATCGACTTGTTTCATTCTCTGCTATTCTGTGCATCACGGTCACGAACACGTTCTCGCCTCATTTTCACTAGAAATCGCAGCGTACTCTTAGCTTTCGATTTCGACTGGAACATCATGAACCACAAAAAAGCACGCCCAGTCAAGAGTCGAAGCTTTTCCCTCGAAAGTCTTGTCATGAAACCTATTTGTTTGACGATAATTCATTCACTTGCTCTAGCATCATGGATTCGTTTGCTGAACCAGAAGTCGCTTTCACGGCTGCAGGTAACGGCGCAAAGTGACAATCCTGTGACCTATCAAAGGAAAGGAAAGTCGAAAGTTTGGAAATGTTTCACGAGAATAACAATGTGGCCACACTGCTCGACGTCTTGATGGCAAGGCAGCTCGGTTCGGCAAGCAAAACGTTTTGTACTATGCCAAACCGCAAACAATCTCGTCGTTGCACGGGATCCATTTCCGTACTTCTAACAATAAGTCCGTTTCAAACGCGGACAATAGCCCGGCAGCATTCGTAGGATAGATTTTTTTTTGCATTGGGCTATCAAATACAATAGACAAATTTATCATAAAGCTAATACACTGTTTCTATCATGCTCTCAGACGAAGTAGAGTGTCTTTCAACGCCAAACTCTACCTGACGCCTGAACAACAACAACATTGGGTGAGGCATTGCGTAAGAAAACCGGTCGAAGGCGACACAAGGGGCCAACGGCTAGCCGGCGACTCCCGCAAGAGGCGGCTACTCTTCGCGCTTCTTCTGGCTAATTCGCATTATGCGCTGGCTTCCTCTTTTCTTGCTTCTAGGGATGCTTCTTTGAACAACATCGTGACGGATCTCGACCGCTTGTTTTGATTGAACCTCGTCATACGCTTCAATGCCTTCTGATAACCATTTGTCGGCTATAAATTGTCAGTGACAACGTCTTCTCTCATCACATTCAATTTGCGGCTTCATTTTGACCTCCCTAGTTTTCTCATTTGACCTCGAACCTTTTTTCCTCTCGCCTCCCCCGCCAACATTGCGACGACGCCGACGACGTCGCAATGTCAGCCTTGAAAACAAAATCGGTCACCTTGATTGATCGGTTGAATTCGCCTTCCTTTCATTTTTGGCGCCGCCACATCCTGTTCGCGCGCCACTCGTGTTTTTCCTTTTTATTACTTCCTTTTTAGGGTGAAGATCTCGTGTGCGCTGTCTGTCTTCAATCAAGAAGGGAGCCAAGACGGGCGCAACAAGACGCCTCTCAACCCGGTACCTTCACATTTCAACATTTCGCCTTTTTGGCTACGCATTCAATGCGACTTCGTCTTTCCTTGTTGATCTCAAAAGCAGTAAGTCGTTCCTGAATAATTTTTTATTGATGTGAAAGACAATCGGAAGCTGAACATGACCAAAATGTTTTCGCCGAGATAATCGCGGAAAATGTGAAAAGACCTCGACAGTGGCGAATGCTATAAATGTTCGCAGCATGGCTGAAAACAAGAACCCATTTCATTGAAACGAGCGTGATTTTATTGTCTCCTAATCTCCATTTTTGATCAAAAGAGCAAAGACTCCTCCCTCTTCTCGACGATTTGTTTACGGTGTCATGCACAGGCTCGTTCTCACCGCAAGTGAGCAAGAAGGAGGCGACCCTCTTTGCTCAAGCACCAAATTTCGTAAGTATTTTTTCCTTGTTTTCGGTTTTGTTTCACCCTCTTGACTTAAATCAAAACTCGTTTGGTCATTACTAGAATTTGCGTTTTGTCATCACTAGAATTCAGCTAGAATGAATTTACGACTTTGGTATTTCTATGTTTTGCTGACCGCCTTCATACCTGAGTTGGAAAACCCATAGCTGACTAAAGAGACTTCGACTGTGAGCGTTAGACCAAAATTCATATTTGTGTCCATCCAGGCGAATTTAAATCTCGAATTAAAATTTTGTAAATAATCCAGACCAGGCTAAAATTTTTGTAAGATCTTCGTTCTCTGAGAAGGACGCTTCCTCATCTACCGACGTCAAGAATAGCCTAAGGAGACAGGGGTGGATCAGGGGTCCGACTTTCGGACCCCCCCTCCCCCCCGACGGCCGGGGGTCCCCGACATGAAATGTCAGTTTGGGCTCATAGAACAATGGAAACATACTGGAAGAGAAGCCGTGGCCACGTGTCACTCCTCAGAGTGATTAGAGACTCAGAAACTCGTCTTCGGTTGATGTGTGGATCAAAATTTGAGATGTAAGCGTCATGCAAACAATAGAGTCAGAACTCGGCAAGGACAGAGTTTAAAGCGAGGTGAACGAAACTGGACGAAGTCGACGATTTTCGGTACATCGAGAAGTTGAACGATAAGGTTCAGCAAGAGCTGTTTTTGAGATGCTTTTCGTACTGCCAATGTAGTTCTCGGATATGCACATCACGCCCGAAGCAGTTGACACAGGTTTGAAATACGGGAGGGTCAAAGGCGCCAATATGGATGAACAGAGCGACCGCACACGGTTTTGGCGTCTGTTCACAAGGCTGCTGCTTTCCGCGGCATTGAAGTTCTTTTGTGTTTTGCAACCGAAATTATGCAGTGAACCTCGTTACAAGCAGATCGTCCACTTCGTTCGCTTTGATTCAAGTCAAAACTGTCAAACGCATATGAACCTCAGAGTCATGAGAGGCAGCCAGCGCCGCGGCAACTGGGGAGCTGGTAAAAACTGACCGCACTGACCACACTGACCGGAAAAGTATAAAACTGACCACACTGACCGCGCTGACTCACTGACCGAGGGTTCGATCCCCGTCACTTCAATCTCTTTTGGCGCTTTCGAGGTGGCTTGTCTTCAGTTTCTTTCGCTTCTGAGAGACGCTGACGCTGACCCCGTGAATGAGACTATCCCGGGACAATGTGTTGTGTTCGGGTACCGGGTACTTACATACATACCAGGCACTCCCATTCGCACAGATCTGGACGGATCGCCTCGTTCTTGTATCCAAAACTCTGCTGGAACGTGATTTTCTTCTCGTTGTTTGTCAAACACTCTATGTAAATTTTATTCCACACTTGAACAATATCTCAATACAAGTGATTTGACAAGATAAAGAAGTGCAGTGGGTGAACTATGCATCGATACGAATATGCGGGAGTGCATCGAGAAGGATCGATAATTCATAGGTCAGGTGGTAGGGTGGAAACCAGAATAGCCGCTTTCGATGTTTGCGAGTTGGTCGAAAACCCGCGAATTTACGACTTTATGCTGATGACGATGAATGCTGAGTCATTGGCAGGATGCACAGTTTCCCGTTGATATGTAACCAAAATTTGTTTGCATTATTATGGCCTGCAAATCTTCAATGCGTCAATTCAAACGAATGATCTTCTCGTAGTCTGTTACGATATGATGCAAGCAACGCGTGACTTCGCAACGATCCTGTGGGCACGAAACAGAATTTGTTGCGATTTCAGTGCGTGAACGTTATCCTCATTACTATTGTTTGCTCTCACGCAAGTAATTATGTAATCTCCAAGTATGAAATCATTCGTTCGATTAGATGGATGTCCTGAATATGCTTTAGTTGAATGCATTTTTGCCAAACATCAAGACATTTTTGTAAATCGTTGCGAGCTTTCGCATTAAACACCTCGATAAAGCAATTAATTAGTTCGACGCTATGGCGCACTCTATCGTTTAAATCCACTGATAATGTTTCAAGATGCGATTTGAATTTCGACAAAACTTCTAATTGTTTTTGTGGGTCTGGTAAGAAAAGTAGGAAATAAATCACGCGCTCCACTATTTGTGGTTGAACATCTTCACACCTTGAGGAGACCTCGCATGATTGCTTCACATGAAAGTCGATGAGATCGTGCATTGTTTGGCAATTCACATTTGGTTGATGCCTATGCGATGCCAAATCGTTATCAAAGAGAGCTTGAAGCAACGTCAAAATTAAATTCGGAAGATGAGATGTGTTCAGAATGCTTTGCGCAATCTCTGTGACGGTTTGAGTACAGCTCTGGAGTTCCGAAAGACAATTTTCTCGCAGGCCCTCGTCTATCCAGAACTTTGATAAATCGCAATTCCGTAGAACGAGCTCCTGGTCCACTTGGAGATCCCAGGAAGTGCATTCCTTCAGAACACAGAGTGTTTTAGAGCAGCGCGAAAACTCGGCGAGAACTGAGTTCAGTTCACTTGTCGACTCGTTCCATTCACCTAAAACTGGGCTTTGTGTGCTTCTGAATTTGCTGACCCACCGTGAAATATGGGAAACCGCTCAGGTTTCAGTTATTCAACTGCTTCCAAGCGATTATCTTTTTCTGTAACAGTTGCTCGAAGAAATGATTTAAGACTGGTTCCAATGCAAGGCGAGAATTTCGCATGAATCACTTCCCAAACGCGAGCCTTTAAACAATTCAACTGGGTGAAACAACGGACAAACCTCTTCGTCTTCCAGACTGAAATCCGACTGTAGAATGAAACCTGGATCTTTTAACATTCGAAGTAGCTCCACACAAATGGCACCCAGACTAAAACTCTCCAAATATCACTTTCTCATTTACCTGTATACATCCACCTTCGCGGTGTAGTTGTCGTCGTCCATTTCGGGCGCTATGTAAGGTACAGTGCCGATACCAATGCTCAAATCTGTTTTTCCCTTCCGCGGCTTGTTTAGTTCTCTTGCATGACCAAAGTCAACAAGCATAGCTTTACCGGAAGCTGTTACAATTATGATGTTCTTCTAAAATCGACCTTAAGGTGAATTTTGGGTGCATACCGGCGACACGTCTCTATGAGCTATGTTTTTGCTATCCAAGTACTCCAAGCAATTAAGCATATCTTTTACAAACGATATTATTTTTCGTGGATCCTTTATAAAAGGATTCATGCTTGGATCGCCGTTAGGATCACAAATTTGTTCCAGATTTTTACCGTCAAAATATTGGCTGATTATGTGCAGCTGTTTGCCACCGAAATACTGAAATCGGACAATCGGACGCAAAAACTTCAAGTCTTGCGGAATCGCCTACTCAGTAAGGTAACAAAATCTTACATCGTCAATTATATGGGCGTAGTATCGAGGGATGTTGTCGTGCCTGAGCTCCTTTAAGATTAAGTGCTCGTCTAGTAGCCATTCGTCAAAATCTATCTTGTCTGCCGGAACAGCTACAGTTTTCAGAGCAACCCTTTGTTTGTTTGCTCCTCTGAGTCTAAAGCGCAGCCTAACAGCCGTCTGTAAAGGCCATACAGACAGAGAAAGACTTTCGCCGTCGTCCCGCGTCCAAGATATTCCATCCGATCGACGCCGTCGAGAAAGTTGCTTTTCTCGAAGTTGCGTACTCCAACTTCGAGCCTCTGCATGCCTAAAAACTCTGATGAACGAGAACGCAGTCGACGGTCGGAAAATTTCGTAACCGTTGTGGAAATCGATAGCGTTTTGCCCGCCATTCTGACTATGAGACTTGAGCTAACTTTGTACAATGCTTACACATCTAATAAGAAAAGGGACCAGCATAGAAACGCGATTCTACTTCGGCGAAAACTCTAAGAGACTCAACATGAATAGGTTACTAATTGTAAGAACCGCTCAGCTGAATCGAGCGTGTCGAGGACTCGTCCCCTTTTTGTTCTTATCACTTCCCGCAATACAATCGATGGTTAGCTGACCGCCGTCTCCTGTCGTTTGTGTTGGCATGACTCATTTTTGTGCCCAGTCTTTGGTCCACATCTTTATGTGTTGTGTGTTATTTCACTTCTGTTGTGTGTGCGATCATCATAAATGTTTGACAGATAAGTTTATTTTGTTGTTAGCATACATTGCGTTATCAGCATGAAAGGAGGCTGTACAATTAGTGTGAAAAGGGGCAACTACGCAGACTTCCGAAGACGAAACGAATCTTTTTGTGGAGATGCTAGTCAATTTCATAACAAAAATGATTGACAAGACAAGGAATACTTCTTCTAGCCAAATTTCAAGAGAGATAAAGCGACGTTTCATGCAGTTCGTGATGCCATAAAAGGATGAAGAGTGAGGTGAAAATGATCTGTTCTAAATGCATGACTAGCTTGAAGCAAAGAACACATTACACTTGCATGTTTACAGCTTCCTTCTCCAAAAAAATCATTCACATTCAGCTCTATGAAGAAAGCTTAACTTCGATATTATTCTTATTCCTCTCCCAATTTCATTGCTATCGATATTTCCACAAAAAAAAGATGACTGGCTGAACTCATTTCAAGGTGTGTCACCGTTTGGCTATTTGTCTCGAAAGCGTAGGTCAAAACTCAGAAAAAGAATCACAATTCGAATGAAAGTTCAGATCGAGGGCGAAGAAGTTACAGTATGTCTACCAGAATGGCGGTCCATAATATCCAGAAGCTGGTGGATAAGGAGGTTGAAGAAGTGGAGAAGGGCAGTAGGGATTCAATGGAAGAGATGGGGCTGGATATAGCAAGTGAGGAATGGGCACGGCTGGAGGCTGAACAGGAAGTAGAGGAACTGCCGATGGTGGATGAAGAGGAGCAGCGCCTGGCGGCGGCTGAAATTGTGGAATTGGAGCTGGAGCCGGAGTAGGCACGGGTGCTGGCGGCAGCTGTGATGAAGGCCGTGAAGGAGCTGACCTTGAACGGACTTGTCTGAAAAGTAGAGAAAATGAATCTTCAAGAGAAACCAACCTCAAGAAAGACTTCGCTGCTTGTGTGAGCTCCGTTTGGGCACGAGTCTGACCACTAACAAGTCGCATCCAGCGGCGCGAGAACTGAAAGATGAATCTTGAAACCAATGACATACGGGTTTCATTGGCTTCTTCGGTGTCCGAAAGTCCAATTCACTATGCCTTCTTGGTGCTTGAGAAGCGGGATGCTGAGACTGTTGAGGAGGTTTTGGTTGCACCTTCGAAGGTCTGCACAAGGTGAGGATGTGTTTCAAATTCTTACCTGGCAATTGATGTAGAGCTGGAAGGAGCTTGTGAGGCAGGGGCTTCGAGGAGTCGCCGAAGCAGTTCGTCTTCCTCTCGTCGCTTAGCACCAACACTTCGCTTGTTCTCATTCTGAACGCGGGCAACTTGTGGCGAATATGTTTCAACTCACGATAAGCTGTCGAGGCTTGAGAACGCCAGAGCGAACACCTGAGCGTCGAACTTGCTCGAAGGCTTTCTTGAAGGAATCGGGAGTGGTCTGTTCCTGAGAAGAAGGAGGAGTCCTCGACTGCCCGGCTGTGGAAGAACTCGGCCAATTCGCGAAGTCGTCGAAATCACTTTGGCTGAAAAGAAATAATGAACCGCATGGCCGATAGCGTCGATCCCCAAAGATTTTCACGACGACTAATACCAGATTGATGAAACATCTAATTCACAAGACATTTGCATTTGCGTTAGCAAGCTTTTTGACACTCCGTTTGAAAGTCCGACTCACCCAAAGTTCTCGTGCGAAGCCAGGTCGAAGAGAGACGATGAAGCAAGTTGAGCTTTGAGGGGCGTCGACGAAGCGAGGCATTCATCCACGAATTTTTCTTCTGACTGAAACATTTCTCATTTTCTATTGTAGAAGAATTCGAGTACAAACCGAAGAAGCAAAGCCGCGACTCGGAGTCTCGCAGAAGGCCGGAATGGTCCTGTCCGGGTCAGTCGAGACGGAGCGGGGAAGAACCAAATCGGCAGCCGGCGACGGTGCTTCCAATTTGATGTCGACGGAATCCATCTGTAGACATCGTGCCACTCGTGAATTGCTAGCGGAGGGAGAGGAGGCGTGAACCTGGACAAGTTACGTTTCAAGAGCACGAATCCTACCTCGTCGGCGAGTTTTGAGAGGTTGATGGCTTCACATTCTGGAAGCTCCGAGCCACGAAATGAAACTTCTGAAAAGAGAAAAAGTTAGGTGATAAGGAAACGGGAACTGAAGATAATGGTTCAGAAACAAACCGGTACAATTAGCGGGATTGTGAAGCCGCAGAGGGCGGGGTGAGTTGCTGAATTTGATCCTGAAACCTCTATTTTTCATTCTTTGAAGGAATACAAACCTAAAAGGCGAAGGAGTCAATTGAAGACTGGAGTTGAGACCTTGAGTCGAACGATTGAGGAGCTCTGTCGGCGTCCGAAGGTGTGGCGAGACTGCGAGACGCTGAAACGAGATCGTTTTTCTACACGTTAGTAGGAGTACTGAGCTGTTCAAATGGAAGACTTCATTCACTGTCACTCCAGTTTTCGTACCAAGAATCAACCTGCCTGAAACCTCCAAATCCCCCAAAGCAGCACCAATCATAGTGTTGGAAGCGCCTTTGGTGAACTTTTGAAAACGCGCGGCAGTACAGGATGAATGCTTGTAGCCGAAATCAAACGCTATTTTAGTTCCACTGAAACCGCTGATCTCATTGTCAGATGTCGAAATCGTGTCTCGCACAAATGTGAGAAGCGGAAATTTCCTCCCTCTCTTGATTGTGAAAGGACTCCCGCTGAGCTTTCTTTCACCCATCTCTCTTCTTCTTCACGTCAGAGGCCCCTAGGAATTTGCATTCATGCCTTCTCTCCCCTTCGCTAAAGAGGAGAAGCAGAACAATGAGACTGACACGTCGCTTCAATCTCTGTTGAGATTATACAATTTTGACGGAAAAGAACAGTGAAATGACGGTTTTGATGACGAGGTATCCTCTCAAGCACGGACAACATGGATATCGGAAAGCCATCCACATTTGAATGCCACAAATCGTTTCGTTGCCTCACGGTTGTAAAGCGAATCGTTCAAATGCCTCCCCTTCAAGAGTTCACACCCTCTTCTACATCGCAAGGTTTATGAACTTGCCACTCAGAACTCGTTGCGCAATGTGAATGATGAGGGGTCTTCTAGCTGAGAAGAACAGCCCCGGCCACTCTCGGACCGGAAGGGGGAGGACAGGGGGATGGCCCCCTCTTTCATCAAGAAGAGAAGAGGGAGAAGGGGAAGTGGCGCTGTCGAGTTGCGCAAGAGGCAGGAGGACGACGTGGTGCGCGGTCAACGGGGGATCAGTGGAAGGGG
>JAQIXL010003379.1:0-10507 GCA_034700245.1 Poikilolaimus oxycercus
GAGTTTTCAGATCTCAAGGGGAGTAAAAGGGCCCGACCAAAGGAAACTTCCCCCGGCGCTTCGCGCCGGGGGCGATTATCTATCGTGGATGCATTCAGACAATGCATTCCCTTGCAATGGAATCAAAGATGAAGCTGTTCCACGTCTGAAGCCATCACATGACGACTTTTTCGTTTCACCCCGCAAGGTGGTGCGCTGACGCGGCACGAAGACAATTCCAAGCGAACAAAGAAGGTGAAGCTAGGAAGGTGTGACCGCGTTAACGGAGAAAAAGCGAGTTCATCGCTCCAACGACGAATATTTCGCCGAGTTCGGGGCTCCTTCAGCTTCCTCAGTCAGGGTTGAAGGAATAGACGACTTGGAAGGAGTTCACCCTAAGAGACGAGCCGTTCCACCCGTAGCGTCGAAGAACTTGGTTCGCCAAGATCCGGGAAGAGCCTTCGACTGTGAACCCGTTCGTGAGGAACTAAAGGCACGCTGATGTCACGGCGACGCTTTGAAGCTGATTGCCATGCTACACACTTGGCTTGCTACGTCACAAGTTCAGGAATATCTGACGCTATCATCAAATGGCGTGCATATGAAGCAACGTAAAACCAAAATATAAGCATGCCGAATCGACGTGACTCAGTTTTCATAGAAGGAAGGCATCGCCCGAGGTTTTGCTTTGTCTATGAGTGAATCTGACGTTTGAAAAGAGCCTCCCGCTGCCCATTCACGTCAGCATTTCCAACCGTTGTGACGAGAAGTCCTGTGATGCGCATTGCGGTGCTCTTTCTCTTCAACTTCGTCCTCGTCTCGGGAGCCCACTTCAAGCACAAAGGCTGTTACCAAAAAGCGGATGTCGATGTCAGCCATCGGTTTGCCAAAGCTCGATGCTAGAAGTCTTCAGAACAACTCCTCGCTTCTATGAACTAGAAGACTTTAATCCCGACGAGCTGCCAAAAGAATGGGATTGGCGCAACGTGAACGGAGTCAACTACGTTAGCCCCGATCGGAACCAACACATTCCACAATGTGAGTCTTCAAGTGACTTGTTAGCACAGATTTAGACTGTGGCTCGTGCTGGGCGTTCGCCGCCACAAGCTCTCTTGCCGATCGCATCAACATCAAACGCCAAGCCGCGTGGCCCTCGGCGCTCCTCTCGGTCCAGGAAGCCCTCGACTGCTCAATGGGCTTTGGTTGCGGTGGAGGAAATCCTCAATGGGTCTTTCAATACGCACACGAACACGGAATCCCGCATGAAACCTGCAACAATTACCGAGCCGAAACGCAGAGTTAGTAAATCATCTCGGGGTCTTAGTTTTAGACTGTTCGGAATGGAACCGATGCTACTCTTGTTGGCGGGAGCAATGCTTCAAAATCTCAAACTATACCGTGTACAAGGTTTGCCTGGCGGCTTCGACCCCCCCCCCCCAACATACGTAGGTTGGCGAGTATGGTCCAGTGGAAAATGACACCAATGCCATCAAAGCCGAAATCTATCAAAATGGGCCAATTGCCTGTGGAATTGCGGTCACGGATAATTTCGAGAACTATACTGGAGGCGTCTATCAGGTCTTACAACATGGACAAAATGATATTGTCTTTTCAGGAGGAAACTGACAAGGACATTAATCACGCTGTTTCTATTGCCGGTTGGGGTGTTGAGAACGATATCCCGTACTGGATCGTTCGCAACAGCTGGGGAACACCATGGGGAGAGCAGGGTTGGTTCCGCATCGTCACTAGCGAGGTTCGTCTTGGAGCCCGTCCAGAATCGTTTGCAGTACAAGCAAGGCGGCTCGAAGTACAATCTGAAGATCGAAGAAGGTTGCTCTTTTGGAGATCCGATTCAATGGGACTAGCACTTTTATGCTTTGAAAACTGGTGAATGAATGGATTCTGTTGACTTGCTGCTAGCATTGACATCACGTCATCGTCTAGTTTCATGCGTGAATATGTGTCGAATCCTGTGCCTTTGTTTCAACCGTTTTCCGAGAAATCTTCCGACATTTCGCCTATGACTCGTCTCATAACGTGCCGCCCTTTTCTAAGAGAATGAAGTCATTTTGTGTTGCATCTATTTCCCTCCCCCCTCTTCTCGTATCGTTCCTTCACATTCAGTCAGACCGAGACACCGAGAGCTGAGCGGCATTGTCTCTCGTCCTGCTTGTGGATTATGCATTCCATCATTCCTCTGCTTTTCCTTGCGGGTGTCGCGATGGCTGGTTATAACGATGGTGGCGGTTGCTACAAGAAACCTGCCGTCGCTCGACAGCACCGGTAAGGCTTTATTAGAAACTAACGAAATTTTCAGCACAAAACCTCGTGTCTACGAAGATTCTGACTACGACTTTAACGCACTACCGAAGAACTGGGACTGGCGCAACGTGAACGGGACCAATTTTGTCAGCCCCGATCGAAACCAACACATTCCACAATGTGAGCTTTCAACTGAGTTAAGAAGTTGATTTAGATTGCGGTTCTTGCTGGGCTCACGGTGCGACGAGCGCCCTCTCGGATCGCTTCAACATCCGGCGCAATGCCCAATGGCCCGGAGCGCTGATGTCTATTCAAGAAGTGATCGACTGTGCCGGTGCGGGCAATTGTGAGGGAGGCGAAGCCGGCGGAGTCTATCAGTACGCGCACGATCATGGCATTCCACATGAGACCTGCAACAATTATCAAGCCAAGGATCAGGGTGAGGAAAAGAAGAATATCTGTAGGTTTCAGAATGTAGCGACTACAACAAGTGCTACTCCTGCTCGCCCGATAATTGCTACACAATCCAGAATTACGCGCTCTACAAGGTGAGACTAGGCAACTATCAACATTAAAGCTCAAAGGCTGGAGATTTTGGCAATGTCGCGGGAAGAGATAGGATGAAGGCCGAGATCTACGCGAACGGGCCGATTGCTTGCGGTATCGATGCGACAGACGCTTTTCAGAACTACACAGGCGGAATCTATCAGGTATGAACCGCTTTCCTTGATTGAAGAACGATTCAGGAAGAAACGGACCCAGTGGAAGACCATATTATCTCGGTGGCTGGATGGGGCTACGACGAGGAGACGGGTATTCCTTATTGGATCGGCCGCAATAGTTGGGGAACACCGTGGGGAGGACAGGGATGGTTCCGAATCGTCACCAGCGAGGTACCTTTCTTCACTCTTCAAGTTTGATCTTTCAGTACAAAGACGCCGGCTCGAAGTACAACCTTGGAATCGAGGAGGATTGCCAGTGGGCCGATCCAATCGTCTGATTCATTTTCATCTAATAAAACTCTGTGTTGTGTCTGCTACTTAACATTAGCACTGAGACGGTATGAGACCCCGAAGCTGGCGCCAAGCGTCAGGCTCAAATCAACAAGACCAGCCAAAGGTGATGGCATTCCTTCAGAGTTCAAACGACCCAGAACCACACATTAGATGATTAGAACCAATGACGCAATCAGCACCAGCAAAGCTGATTGAGTCTAATGCCCACCGCAACATGCAAACAAAATGATGAATCTAAGCTGGAAACTTTTTTGAATGTAGTCTGTTGATCATTGTTCAAGCGACGTGCGTCGAGGATGCTGGCTCGTCGTCTCTTCGTCGCCCTCACCGAAGTCGCCACCAAGGCGTCTTCCGCCTTTGCGGCGTCTACTCGTCAACTTTCCACTTTCCGTCCTCACTACAGGTGCTGCTTCTCGGCCTTCAAAGCAATTGCAAAACTAGTTGTCTCACCTGAAATGCTGACTTTTCAGTATGACGCAGGGCGTCATGGACGCGCAGCTTCTCGCCCGCCTATCCGGCATCATGAGCGAAGGGTGCGAGAAGACAAATTTTCATCCTCTGGCAGACCTCGCCGTGTCGAGGAGCACCGTCCCTACTCGACGTCTATGGCTTACAACGCAAAGATTACTCGCAAGACCGGATATCCGTCCTATACTGCCGTGGGCAATGATGATAGGAACTATAATAGCAGTGCGGCAAACCGATAACCTCCCGCAACGGCGTGCCATTCTTCTTTGAGAAGGAAGAGGACAAGAAGAAGACGCACGTTAATTACGAGCTTTGCGATCTGAAGACGGGAGCGGTCTACTTTGGCCTCACCATTCAAGAGTTTCAAGCCCGCGTCAAGCAACACGCGAGGACGATGGGAACCGGCATCGCCGACTACATGGACGCAAATTCCGACGCGGAGTTCGTAGTCCGCATGCTGGAAACTTTCAAAACCTCTATCGAGGCGGACCTCACCGAAACATTCTACATCGAGAGTGCCATCTGCTCGGGAAAACGCGTCATCAACCGCCAGAAGAACCCGACTTACAAGAAGAAGAAATAAACTCGCATATTCATTTCAAATGTGTGAAGCGCACATTGCATGACAACAAAAAAAACAATGACGAGAGATCAAGTGGAGATGGCAAACACATTTGACGTCTAGCTTACTAGGTGATAAAGAATTTCGTTCATGCTTGGAATAAACAAGTTGGCGTCGCTAGTGAATTCTTGCACGTTAAGTCGAAGTGGTAGCACTGAATGAGCAGGGCTGCACTCGCCTTGCTCCAATACCCTCGACTGCAGTTTTCCCTGCTGATTTGACACGGCCATTCGAGGTGCTGCTTCGCACAGTTCTCCCACTTCTGCTGAAAAATATAAACATCTTGGAAGACAAGCTTATGTTAGAAACCTGCTAGATGAGCAAAATCCTTTCGGATCGACGTCCGTCTGTCATAAAGAGCGGCGATTTCCGCTGCTGAGACACGAAACCGCCGACGAATCGCCTTTGAAGAAAGCTTCCCTTTCGCCAGAAGATGTCTGGAATTGAAATATTTGTTTTTCAATTTCTCAGCATGTTTCGTTCGCGTATTTGACTGTCGGTTCATTATCAGACCGTCACTTTTCAGTTGCATAGGACGCTTGAGAGGCGAGGTCCAGATTACGCCTCCTCGAGCGTCTCACTTTGTAATAGAACTTTTGCTGGCCATCGTGGAGAAGAGGGCCCGACGTCGAGAGGAGAATAATAGGAAATGAAGAGAAGTGTCCTTCCTCCTTTCAAATCGTACCCCTTTCAGCCAAAACTTCTTCTCGGACGCCCTGCGAAATCAAAGAAAGTCTTCGAGAGGGAAGAATAAGGCCGAGACATCGTTGTCTACGAAGACGACCACGGCTCTGTCTGTGTTCCGAGTCTGCGTCGGGGACCCGACTGCCCCAATTTGCTCGGCTCGCTCCTAACACGCGGGACAATATTGCGCCCTCGCAACGTGAAAGATATGAAGGTTTGAAGAGACAAACCTCTCAGCATGTTCGATGATCTTGATTTGGGTAAGCAAGGAGATCGGGAGTCGCCTTTCACGCTTCGAAATCCTGAGATATTGAGGTGTTACGTTCGGCTCGTCTGCTTCGTCGGAGTCAGCTTTGACTTCGCCCACGCACTCCTTGATGGCGCTCCGGTGAGCAAAGAGATGATAAACGTGGCTGTTGGAGATGTTGAAGCGCTGCGCAATTCCTTTGACCTGCTCAACAAGGCGACCGTCGCCGGACTCTCGAACGCTGAAGATTCAAATTTCTGAATTTTCAAGTAACTCACATTTCCAACGCCTTGACCACGCCATAACGCTCCTCGAGAGTAAGGACGCGGCGGGATCGGCGCTTCTTCTTCAGCGATTTCGTAACAGTTACAGTTGGCGAAGAAATTGTAGCAGTGTTCGACATTGCCTCTATAAAGTAGAAAACATCAGCTGACAGACAAGGAAACAAAGAGAAGTGGAAGACTCTCTCGAGGCGGCGCGGTCGAGAGGCCGAGCACCGGCGGCCTGGCGAGAAGAGGAAGATGAGAGTGTTTCAGATCGTTTTGTCGGGGAGACCCCGTCATGGAACCGGCCTCCTCCCCTCTTCTTCGACCACGCCGGGCGTCGCCTCAAGGTGTCAGAGGGCACAGGAACAGCGGCAGTGCTGACGGTGTACAAGAGCCGAGAGCAGCAATCTTCGGCCTTTGCCAGTCACGAGTATACCGTCAGCACCCTTCGTAACAATGACCTTTTCGTGCTGCAGCAAAGTTTCCCCGGGTTGTGTAACATGCACAAATACCCTGGCTACGAGTTCCACTACTCATAGTGCTTGTGGATTACTCCACTCTCACAGTCATTTTCATGACTTTTGATCAACACGGCTGCATCTAGAACTTCAGTCAAGGGCTGGCAAGCTTGCAATTAGAGCGCGGCATTGATCCTAGCAATCAGGGAAGCCATTCACCCGAGCTAAATCGGATCGTATTGAGCTTTGTCGACTTCGCCGAGACAAAACTTTCCCTGACAGCGTCTGTGAGCGCCTGAACGATGGTCGCAGGATAACCTAACCTGATAATGGATATGAGATTTTAGTTATGAAGCGCATTGCAGTGGACGAAGAACGTCCGTCAGATGTTTCATCAAGGCATGTTGCCTGTCACTTCAAGCCGCGAAGGGTCGCCTTCATCTGTTGAAGTCCTGCGACTAAAAGTGGTTTCGCAAGTCGCGCGCCGTTGGTTTCACCCCAAACATTTTTTGTCACTTCCTAATTGACGCCATCTCACGTTTTGCCCTTTTTGATGAGACAGACTTCAAATAATCCTTTGTTGAACTTCGAAAAGTTCGATTTAGCAAATATTCGGCAAAAAGTGCAAGTTTTGGTCACGCAAAGGATGCTGAGTCAGCTTTAGGTTCGGCTAAGTTCGTTTCACTTCCGAAGGGGGGGGGGGGGACCGGCGGCATTTAAGAATCGTAAGAGTGTGTGCGCATTATCGAAGAAAAGACCAGTTTCAGGTGGCTTTATCGAGCAGTCGACGAGGGAAGGCTTCAGTCCACCTTCCTCGTCCCAGCATTATCACCCAGCTGCCTTCTCCCTCTGCTTTTCGAATCTTCTGCTATGACCATGGAGATCTCCGTTGTTGATACCTATCAGACCCTTCGGGTGTGCCTAGCTGAAGATCCATCAAGGTGTATCTTGGTCCATATTCCGATTCGCTATTTTTATCCCGTTGGCGAGGCAGCTGGAGGTGAGGCTGACGAAGAATTAAAAAGATGTTTACGTTTTAGAAGACTCAGCTTTTTCGTCGCCTCGACAGTCATCCACTCCCTTTTTGACCTTGCCCTCGACAGTTGAAACGTCGCATCAAAGCTGGACGCAACCAACATCGAGCAGCTCATTGTCTCAGCTTTATGTGCATACGTGAACACGTACATCACTGCTTTCTGAAAAGGCAAAGCTTTATGCCCGGATGACTTTTATTTCAGCTATTTACCCGCATTACCGAAGCTGTTGTAATAAGTATTTATGATGGAAAAAAATGTTTTTCGATCATGGTCGTGAAACGCCCACATGCAGCTTCCTCTTCGAATAAAAAAGTCAAATTAGACAAGAGAAATTCGAGCCGTCCATGCAGCCTTCGCGACCGAAAGAGCAAACAAGCAGTCGTTGTGTACCCTCCAGGAAATGTCGCATAGATCTTCTCTCTCCTTCATTGCCCTCATTCTCATTCTTCACTCTGTTAGAATCGAAGGTAACGCACCCTTTGTGCGTGATTACACCCGCTAGCTAGAGCAGGAAATCTTCAACGTGAAACAAAAAGGCTGGTGGACTATCTTCGCAGTCAACATGATCCTCTCGTTCCAAGAGTGCCGTCGTCGATTGGTCTGCCACTCCTCGAGTCATCGATTTGACGCTTTTTGTAGTTCACGAGCAACCTGAAGATCGGAGCTCAGACGAGTATTTTACTGTGGATTTGCATTTCATGACCGCCAACCTGCTTGACTTGGTCGGTTTTGTTTTGAGCTCACTCAAATGATTTTTTTAGAATCCGAAAGCACAAATCATGACGATGACCTTTACAATCACTTTGGTTCGTTTCTTTGGTATCTCGGCAAAAAGCTCAGCTCTGGCAAGATCCATCTCTCGAGTGGAATCCGGCTGACTTCGCAAACATTAGCGAAGTGATGGTTCCGAAAACTCTTGTCTGGCTGCCCGATATAACGCTTTTCCGAAGGTTTTCAAATTACAAGACTATAGTAGTTCTAAACCTCATAGCGAATCGATGATAGATTATCGCTCAGAAAGCGAGCAGTTCGTGAATGTGTACTCGAATGGCTTGGTGGAGTTTTATCGCGTTGCCACTTCGGAAACAATATGCGCAATCGACGTTAGTGAAATGTTCCAGGTAAACGCAAAATTTAGGTCCGAATGTTCCCCTTTGACGAGCAGATTTGCGAACTAACTTTTGGCGCCACAAATTATGAAGCATCACTGCAGCATCTCGTAGCGCATCTAGTCTCCGATAAAAAGCATTTTTTGGTCTGTCTTTTAGCGGCATTTTTTCTAAAGTGATCAAGGACAATGGAGAATTTTCAATTGAAAAGGTTTGGGTCAGCAACATGACGTTTGTGTCCAATCTCCTCAACCAGGATCGCATCTTTGAAGACGTTGGTTTTATGTTTGAACTAGTGACGAATAGGTCGTGATAAGCTTTCGTCTGCACCGACGGCCAATTTTCTACGTGGTTTTGCTGATAATTCCACCATTTTTGCTAAATCTCCTAAGTCTTCTCGGCATCTTTCTCTCCGACGACGATGAAAACGGGAAAGGAACGTTGGAAAAGGCGAGTGTCCATAGGTCGTCCGAAACGCGAATTCATAAAGGTCATTCTCGGTCTCACAACACTTATGTCAACGTTTCTGATCCTCACGCTCATCGCAGATAACCTACCTCCATCACGAACGCTGCCCGTATTAGGTGTGAGACCTTTCTACAGAGAAAAAAAACGCACTTTTCAGCCATTTACGTGATGATTAACGTTGGTCTATTAGGCTTGGCCATGTGCGTCGTCGCAGCAGCGCCCACATTCCAGCGCCGCCTCCTCAAAGTTCTCATATTCAGTCAACGCCTTCAACAAAATGCTTCCAAGGAAACAAAAGGAAGCAACGGGAAGGTTGAAACGTAGCGACCAAACAGTGCAAATGTTTAGGTTCCACGCTGGCTTCGGCTGAAGAATGTGTTCTTCGCTCTATTGCTGCTTTTCGAATGTCTCAACTTTGCGGCATTTATTTGGATCCTCTCTTATTGGGCCAAAGACACGGCAGCTGAGGAGAAATCGCTCGCGGCTTAACTAGCACACAATTTACGCTTTGTTGAAACAATAAAGATCGACAGGCAAAGCGAGTTTTAGTGCTGTGGCAAGACGGAATCGTCAATCACTGCGCGAGGATCGGCGTATTGCTCAACAAAGCAGCGACATTCGGCAGTCTTGACGCCACTGATAACCTTCGTGCACTGGATATACTGCCAGTAGCCACTCGATGGTGCGGGTCTCTTGAGGCACACATCAACGCACTCTTTGAATCGAGCATGCTCTTCTAAAAGGGAAGCTTAAGTTCGTGCAAGTGGTATCGAACCTTTGCCATATCCAGCGAAATCAGGAGGATCGTTGAGAGGCAGTTTGTGGCTAGCAATCAGCACCGTCGAAGAGATGAACGTTTTATCATCACACAGAGTCTGTGGATTAACTTGAAAGATAGAAAAGGCTAGTAAGAGGAGACAGACGATGCTCTTCTGCATCGCACTAGAAGAGAGCTTGCTAAGAAAAGTAAAAGATTGCGTCTTTTCTACGTGATAAGGCGACTGCCCAAGAGGACAATCAATTGGAAAACTTGGTTGGTGAGAATCATATAGACGTCTCACTTCTTGCTGTTTAGCAGACGAATCGCCGAACGGACCAAGGTTCGCTTTCAAGAATGAGAAATCCTTTTCATCCATTTCTTCTCATTCGCTCACTTCCTCAGGCAAGTCGGCAATTACCTACATGAGATATCTTTGGGCGAAGAGCAATTGGGCTGTTATTTCACTCAACGAAGAGCCGCACAACACAACCATTTCCCGCAGCAGGAAGTGAATGTACTGGTCGCACGTTCGACAAAAGACGAGGATTTTCATTTCAGGAATAAGAAATCCTTTCATCAGCGGGAAAATGTCATTTCCCGAGTTGGTCATCATCGGACAAAAAACGAAGGGTGTTGACGTCGTTTGACTACGCGTGAACTTGCACTCTCTTCCAGTTCGGTCCTCTACGAGTGCACATTAGCCATCGATCACAAATGTTGACCTCCGGTTTCACTTTTATCGTCACTTCCTCGTGCATGCACACTTTGAACTTTTGCCCATCTTCAAACAATCGACATCAACAAAGATTTCTTCTTAGAGTTAGTCCAGCACTCTCTTGAGACTTCCACATTTCTTGCCAAGCTCTTCGAACTCCTTGCAGTTCTTGCACGACGCGCGACAGTTCTCCTTCATCCACGGCACTTTTTCGCAGTCGCCAGCCTTGGCCCGCTTACCACAGTCAAGATGATAGTCGCCACAAGCTAAAACGGTTCCGCCAGAGCTCAAGACTAACCTCCATAATCGTAGCCCTTGGGGAAGCAGTGCCCACATGAGAGACGGCACTTGCAGCTCATGAAGATCGCGTCCTTCTTGCATTGACCTGTGGAAGACCAATACGGGCAGCATTC
>JAQIXL010003380.1:0-10506 GCA_034700245.1 Poikilolaimus oxycercus
AGAGGACAGCCGAGGCCTCTGAATGAAACATTTATTGCAGTTTTCGAAAACGCTGCCGTATTTTCGCATTTGTTTTAGCGTCCACCAAAGATCAGTCCGTAGGAGTAGATGTATTGCGTGGTGTCCGTTTTTTGCGTTGCAATGAAATTTTTAGGTGGGCAAAGATTTGAGCGCGATGAAGTGCTGGCTGTGCTTGAATCCTAGTCGAAGGAACTGGGAGTGGATGCGTTGCTGTAAGCCCACAAGGCGATGAACGCATTGGTCGATTCTGCGAAACTCGTGTTGGCTACAGAGATCATTCTACCTTCGACTTTGTCTCCTTTGTCGACAATTCTTGCTTTGAGTTTCATAGTCGTTCTATGAGAGATCAGGAAACATTCCCCCACTTCGTTGAGAAAAATTGTGTTGACAATCTTTCCCTTGTCATTCCTCCTCTAACTTTCTAACGTCGAAAACGACTCATTCCCGATGCGAGGAGTAAAGTTTATGCTTCGCCATACAATTGAATAAGACAATCGAACATTGCCTTACATTGGTCTCTGGTGGGCACATGAGGAGCATGAGTCCTGTCAACGTTCGGGGGTATTTAACAGCAGCGAAAAAGTTTTTTTATTCGACGCGTCACCTCGTGACTTCAAGAAATTAGATGCAGAGGTTCGTTTGCTTGTGTTCCAGTGACGATTCCGAGACGACACAAGCGTTCGACTGAAGTAAGTTGATGGAAAGCCCAGATTGCAACTTTGTTTTCAAAGGTCTCGCAAGCTTTTTCTTTGTCGAGATGGAAACGAGGTCGTCTACAACACCAGTCGACTGTTCTCGGTGTTCCATGCCGCGCGGCGCGAAGCCCCGCGCGAAGTTTGGTTTGCTCACGGCCTCGGCAGTTTTTCCAAGTCTAGTTAGATAGGGTTTTCTCCATCTTTTGGGCCAATTCAAAAACCCACTTGTAGCTCTCGACGAGGCGCACAACATACCAAAAAATCACAGCAAAAGGTTTCCATGACAGCTGGCGTCATTCTGTGCAACAAGCGAGACCAACTCAAAGAAGGCAAATTTCTTTAAAGCAATAATTCAAAAAAAAATGAATTTAATGTCGTCCATCCCTCACAAAACTTGAATGTGGTCTTCTGGTGTAGTTCATTGTCAGAATTACACCAGAAGACCACATTCAAGTTTAGAGACAGTTGAAAATCACTTGAACAGAGGTGTTCTTCAAGAAAGGGCTAAAATATCTTGAAGTTCCGGGGGAATGTTATTGATCGGCAACTGCAAACTAATTTCCTTGGAGAACTCTAGAAACTCATTTCTTGGTAAATTATTCAGTTCAATGTTTTCAGAGATCAAGGCGATTGCGGTTCTTCTTGGGCCGTCTCAACCACTTCAACCTCGTCGGATCATCTCGCCATAATTACGGAACATTTTTATCCGTATTCGTCTGGAGGAAGTCAGGTTAGTGAGTTCTTTATTCTAGAAACTTGCTGTGTTTCAAAAATCGGGCTAACAGTGTTTCGTTTTGAATGTATCTACAATCAAGAAGCGTCTTTTAGGAGCCTGGTACCTGCCTCATTCCACGGTCCCTTCACAAGACGGGCGAGAAGTTGAAATGTCCTAGTGGCAATGAAGACACCACTATTCTCAAGGTCAACCATTTGGGCCATAGTCAAGCTGGAGCTTCAGATGACTCCCCCGTACCGTGTCGGTTCCCAAGAAGAAGACATCCAAACCGAGATTCTCACCTGGGACCTGTTCAAGCAACGTGTCGGTTTACAAGCAATTCTTTATGTGCAGGTAGGTTTCGTTTTGCTTACTATTTACGAGTAACCAATTGGACTTCACTCATTTTATCGCGACAACGCTAAACAACACGAGGAACTGAAAAGGAAAAATTATTTTATATTGCGTTTCACAAACCAAAGATATCACGCCTTCAAATTTGTGGGGGCTACCAACTTCACGAATGGATCAAAAATTTTCAGCTGTGGCTTAGCACGAAACTTGCCTACAGAGAGGACAGCCGAGGCCTCTGAATGAAACATTTATTGCAGTTTTCGAAAACGCTGCCGTATTTTCGCATTTGTTTTATCGTCCACCAAAAATCAGTTCGTAGGAGTAGATGTATTGACTCGCCATCATTCGCAAAAAATATTGAAAAAACAAAAACAAAATGTAACTCGAGAGGCAGCACGACCGAAAACCAGCGAAAAATGCGTTTCAGATTGGAATTGTGTTCGACGGGGTGAACGAGATCGTCGACCGGGATGGACAGGAAGTATTGGCTCTTCGAAGCGTTTGAAAGATGTACGAATGTTGGTGTCCGTTCAACATGAATAACGACCGGCATAAAAGGGAATGCGTTTCACAAGTCAAAAATATCAATCTCATCGAATTTTTGAGGATAGCAACTCGCCTTATGCGTTGCAATGAAATTTTTAGGTGGGCAAGGATTTGAGCGCGATCCGCCTGCTTTGCTGGAATCCTAGTGGAATGAATTGGGGAGAGGATGAGTTGCTGTAGGCCCACAAGGCGATAAACGCATTCGTAATTCTGAGAAACTCGCCTTGGCTACAGAGAGCATTCTACCTTCGACTTTGTCTCCTTTGTCGACAGTTCTTGCTTTGAGTTTCATAGTCGTTCTATAAGAGATCAAGTAGCATTCCCCCACTTCTCCGAGCATGACTGTTTTGACAATAGTACTGTTTCACTCCTGCCCCAACTTTCTGTCGTCGACAACGACTAATGCGCGGAGTAAAGTTTATGCTTCGATATATTGACGACTAAGACAATCGAACATTGCCTTACATTGGTCGTTGGTGGTACATGAGGAGCATGAGTCATAATCCTGTCAACGTTCGGAGGTCTTTAACAGCAGCGAAAAAGTTTTCTATTCGACGCGTCACTACAAGAAATTAGATGCACAGCAGGGCTGGGACTTTTACGGTTTTACGATTTACGGTTTTTACGGTTTTACGGTATTTTCGGACCGATTTTTTTACGTTTACGTTTACGGTTTTTCGACCGTAAAACCGTAAACAACTGACACCCCCTTTTCAAGCCAAATTTCACCCTCACGCCGTCCTCGCTGGAGCTTCTGTTTGACTAATTTCGGAAACTAAAGCGATTTTGGTGAAGAAAACTCATGGAGAGCCATTTTTTGTTCACCGAAATGGGCTTTTTGGAGCTCTGAGCACCGATTTGAAAAGCCCCGCTACTGCACAAAGTGATTGGATATAATTCTGCTCTCTACGGCGCTTTTTTTTACCAGATTGGGTGACTTTAGACTGAGCCAAATGTTGCATAGAAGCATTTTTGATGACTGCGAAGCGAAATATCCATTTGTGAACTATTCCTCGCACTTCCGTTTTTACGGTTTTACGTTTACGGTTTTACGGTCCTTTTTTACGGTTTTACGGTTTTACGGTTTACGGTTTTTCCAAAACCATTTACGCCCGGCCCTGATGCACAGGTTCGCTTGCCCTATGTTCCAGTGACGATTCCGAGACAGACACAAGCGTTCGACTGAAGTAAGTTGATGGAAAGCTGTCGTCGTCGGATTGCAACTTTGTTTTCAAAGTAATCGCAAGCTTTTTCGTTGTCGAGATGGAAACGAGGTGATCCACATCACCAGTCGAATGTTCTCGGGGTTCCATTGATGTTTTTTTCAACCTGGCAAAAGCACCTAGGCTTCCCATGGCTGATGTGGCGTGCCGAAATTGGCAATGCATTTGAAGTTGAATGACATATCCATCCAAGAATGTTCCAGTTGAGTTCTCTGCAAAATATCTTATTGTAGATGGCCTCTTTTGAAGTAAAAATTCTTAGAAACGTCCGTCAACCTTTTAGCCGTTGACTTCATTTTTAATTAAAATAAAGTGATGACACAAATTAATATTGGAAGGGAATTCCTAAAATTTTCCTCTGTAATTCCTCTGTACTTGCCTTCAATAACAGCGCTTGCTTAGGTCATTTGCACCTCTTCAACTAAAAGCTCGACTATGAGAACCTCAGAGGATGAGTTGTCCATGAACTCCTCTGAAATGAGACAATCAATAGCGTGAGTGTGGTAAGAAAGAGCGAAAGCAAGCGACGCAGCGACGACTAGTAGCTAGACCCTCCAGCGTGGTGTTATCAATCGAAGCATGCCAGCTTTTGCACGCGGAACGAGGCGTTTTGGAACAGAGAAATACGGGACGCAGCAATGTGAAATGTGATCGAACTTCAGGTTCTTGAAAAGCGAAGAGACATTGGAAGGAGAATGAACTCAAATAGGTAAAGCTCAAAAGGGAAGTAAAATTTATTCACTCTCCAGTCATTTGACAGTCGCGATGATTGTCGAAGTGTCCTAAACAAAGCCGCGGATGCTTCTTATCGTACGGGACTTATCTGAAAAGGTTTGACAATTTTGGGCAAAAATTGCCTGGATTCTTCACAGTCCCATCATATGTGAGGATGCTGTATTGCAGGTGAATATTTGCCGCAGCTCGATTGATCTTGTAGTTTCGCACTAAATGCGCTGGAAATCACTTATTCCGTAGATTCTTTAAAATTAGCGACTGTTACAAACTTTTAGCACACAGACTTTTCGCTTTCTAGCCGTTATTCATTGCTCCTGTGTAAAGAATATTGGAACAACAATCTTGATCCTCTATCTGATTCATAAAATCGACACCGCAGAACACATCTGACAATAGCATTGAACATCATTGATAATCTAGATGATAAATTACTGCGATAAATCACAAATACCTGAGGTCAAAAATCGTATGTCATCAACTTCTAGCAAAAGCGTTATGTTTCCTGCGACGACGTGGAAATGCTTCGAAGACTTGACGAACTAGACGCGTCTTATTGTTAAGAGATGTTGTTTAAGAACCCTCTGAAATACTGACCGTTATTCACCAAGCGATTTAGCGCGCTATTTCACGTTCGACAATGCCGAGCGAGTAGTGTCCGGCACACTCGTCGAGTGCTTTTGTAAACAAGCGTCGAAGACTTCGAGAAGTAAACATAATAATGGAAACGGTGTTGTGTTACAGGTCATCAGGACGAGCATGTCGACAAAGTGTGTTCAAACCGGCGAACTACAATATTTCAGCTTATCTTCCAGATCAGAGCAGATTTCACATTTTTTTCTGTGACGAACAAGCTGTTTAGTTGGAAGCTGACAGAAACCACCAGTGCTCAAAGAAGCGATACCAGCAGTCCATGACAGACGTACAATACAACAACGTCAGAAAGTTGAAAAGAAGCTTCTAAGTCGTTGGTGCTAACAGAAATCGAACTGGAAGGTGTGAAAGAAAAATATTTTATTCATGTCAGTCTTTTGAGTGATTTCCACATCCATGTTCTTAATCGGTTAGTCTTTACAAAATCCGCATTAGCTTTCGGTTGTTCGGCAAATCAATTCTCTCTCAGCGAATGACGTCTCGTTTTCGCCTTCAACGTAACATTTTTGTGCTTTTGAAATAAAGCGAAAACGCCGTGTTGATGATTGGTCCACAATTTGTCAGCGATTTAGTTCTCTGTAACTCTCGCTTGAGTTATTTGAACCTTGCCAATTCAACGAATGCAAGTGCTCGTGTTAACGTGCCGAGGTCTGATCGATGGGCGTGATTGTTGTTTACACAAACACATTTTATAATACGCCATTTCTCAAAGATCAATGTAATCCTAAAACACTTTAAGCTTTTCATGGCAAATATAAACCTGCTATGAGCCATAGAAGTTCCGTAACTGATGTTTTTGCTGAAGTCATTGGACTCGGACTATGCGAGTTTACCGATGAAACAAGTTAGTCAATAATTTCTATGATCTCCTTCTAAAAGATCAATAATTTTCGAACGAAACAAAAAAAAATAGAGAAAGCAGAAAGGAAGCAAGTCAAGCCGAGAAACTGAAGCGTCGCGGTTGGCGAGACTAGAAGCGAAGAGCCTCTTATCACCCTTCTTTTTGTCGACGTGGAAGCTGCGACTGCGCCTCAAAGCGGGACGCACATCCAAAAACATTCAACTCCTGCACATTGTCCACTTCTCATGACGTTTCGTGCTATTCCATTGTTATTTTTGACAGAAATCAGTGTGATCGTTTTGAAGTCTTCGACATTAACGATCGAGACTCTCTACTCTCTACTGTGCAGGGTTGTTAACGGGCCGGGCCCGGGCCGAAATTCTGCGGGCCGGGCCGGGTCGGCCCGCTAAGCTCCGGGCCGGGCGGGCCGGGCCGGTTGAGGTCGCGGGCCGGGCCGTCGGGCCGGCCCGATTAACAACCCTGCTACTGTGGACCGTGCGATGTAAAGGTGTTTATTTGCCCTTTCATAATGAAACGGATTTATTCACGGTCACCGCCTCTCACAGGCTCGTCCACAAACAATGGATACAAAGCGGAAATATATTATTAGCTTACTTTCATTGTTGTTCAACGATGTTAGGATTTTCAAAATCTATGCCTGCTTTTTCCACAAATTGTATTTACAACTGTTTTAGTCCGTGTGATCGAATTTAGCATAGTCCTTTGTGAATTATGAGAGTGGGACTCTGCAAATGTTTTTTATTGAGCAAACGAATTCACGTACCAAGTTCATCCCATATTAGGACGCCAGTTTTAGCTAAAACTGTTGGCTTGGTGGCGATGATGCCCACTTGCCAAAATTATTGGAAAATCGGCCTAAGCGTTTCTCTAGAAGAGCTATTTAAGAGCTCACCTGCAAATTCAGAAAGTTAACACAAGCACATCCAGAAAAGAAACAGTTCGCTACGCAAAACAAAATTCTTGCGGAGAGTGCAAACAATTCGATACAGAGGAGGGAAGAAGGAGAGGGTGGAGGGGGGATAGAGGGTGCAGGAAGGTGGAATTTGGTGCAAAGGAAGAAGAAAATAACGGACTGAAAACGCTTTGTACAAATAATGCTCGACGACTTCAAATCACCAACACCACAAAATAGGAAAACGATTTATTATCCAAGAGAAAATGGTTTTTAATAAACATCAAGATCGAGTTTATTGAAAGGTGACGTTGCTTGTTGAGGCTCGCATCATGAACCCACAAAAGGCCTCTCCTTCTGGACTTGCTGGAGTAGCGGGGATCTTCATCGTTTGTATTTCGAACACGCCGACAGTCCGCTTTAATTACGCTTACTGTAAGTGACAGAACAGACCATCCCACAGCCCCCATAGGTTGTTCCGGTGTAAAATCCAGAGAGGCGGAAGCATGCGAATTCTTATTCGGATGAAGGGGAACTTTTACTTATGTGAGTTACAGGATTTCTTCGGCAATCGGGATCTGATCTGCAATTGGCGATATGACAAGAAACTTACTGCATTAGCTTAAATAATTGTCTTCAACGACGACATGGAAGTCGGATCAGAACTTGTCAAACTATACGCGTTTTCAGAGAAGGGTTGTTTATGAACCTTTCTGCAACATTAACATTTATGCACGCTTCAGAAAGTAACACGCAAAAGCTAGCATATGCGAGCTCTGGAAAGTTCCCGGCGGAGTAGTGCCAGCAGAATCGATGTTTGATAAATAAACGATGAAGCCGTCAACGGGTATGGAAAGAGGCATTGCGTTGCGGGAAATTTGCCAAACGTCTGAAACAGATCAAGTACGAGAATTCTTGAGGGAGATATTTGCTGTCACAAATTCACAAATCACAATTGCCAAGCTCTGAAGAAAATCTCTGAAAGATTTATCTGTCTTTCTTTGAAAATGCGATTCTTCACAACAGGTGACAAAACTCATAAATGTTTCTTTGTTAGTATTGTTCAATATGACGATAGCACCTAGGCGCTCCTTCCGTTGTGACTGGTCCAAAATAGATTGGCCACATAACCACAACATTTGATTCGCGAGAATATCCTTTGGGATGGACCTAGGCGAGCCGAATCCATTGTAGATAGCAATCAACATTCATGCCGAAACCACGGGCAACCTAAACTTTTTCGAATCAGTTTTGTTTTGTTCTCTAATGGTGGCGTCTCATCTTCAAGCTCAACGTGATTCGCAATTAATTCAGAAACTGCATTGATGGCTGAAAGATTATTCTTCGCTTCTTGAGATTGAATTACAACAAACACGTAGTATAGACGTCTTCAACTTCTGGTGGGGCAAATTGGTCGTTGTCATCAGCGCCCCTTGTCTATGCGCGTAATCGTTTCATGATCTCGTCGAACGACTCTATAGTTATTTGCACCAATTTTTGTTGCTCTCTGTGATCTTCGTCGTTCAAATCTCTAAAAACGTTGCTCAAATTCTCAGAACGCCTAACGGCACAAACCAACATTTGGAAGCGCAGATGATCGATAATCGAGACCCATTGCAATCATTGCCAAGGTTTTGCTAAACTCGTAGACCTCGGACTATGCGAGTCAATAGATGAAGGAAGAAAGTGTCTATGAATTCCTTCTATAAAGCCGTCATTAACAAACATTTTCAGGATGAATACAAATCAATCAGAGAAACTGAAGCGGCGCGGTTGTCGTGCTACTAGAGGGAAAAGCGCGTTATCTGTTTCGTCTGCTGACGTGGGAGACAAAGCGCTCCAACGCAGGCGCTCAGCGGACTAATGGAAAAGCACAAAACAATTTCACATTTGCACACTCAGCTCGGTTTTCATAATGTTTGCGTCGATTATAGTGCTGCCATGAAAAGCGATGCTGTGTTGCCGTTGTCACTCTGCACAGGGTCGTACATAGGAAAGTCTACGGCATTTGTGTGTTACTTGCGATGTAAAGGGCAAATTGTTTATTTTCTTCTTTACTTTGAAGCGAATTTATTTAAGGTCGCCGCTTTACACAGAGGAGTTCCACAAATAATGTATGCAAAGCAAGTGTGAATTTTCAGCTTGCTTTCACTGCTGCCCGACGTTTCCAATTTCATCGAGATAAATTAGTGGATGAACTAGCCTTCTGGAATGTATTGGTAATTCATTTAACGGACGAAATTACTTACTCGGTTAAGCCACGCCCAGGGATCACGTACTTATTGCCAAAGTGTGACTTGCCGGTGGTGCCACTTGTCAAAATTTTCGGAAAATCGCTCCAAGAGTTTTGTAGAAGAGCTATTTACGAGCCCGCCTGCAAATCCAGAACCCCGCTACAAGCACATTCAGAAAAGAAACAACGCAGCAAGTAAAACAAAACCCCTTTCTGTGGTACGTGCACGAGTGCATCATTATAACAGAGAAGAGGGGATGGAAGGATGCGGGGAGGCGGAATTTGGTGCTCGGGAAGGAGAAAATAGCAGGTCGGAAACGCAGATAATGCCCAATTGATTCAAATCAACAACATCCAAACAAAAGGAAAAAGATTTTATTCCTGAAGAGAAAATAGTTCTTATCAATATCCAGACGAAGTTCTTTGAAAAGTGGCGATTCTTGGTGCAGCTCTCATCGCGAACCCACAGAAGGCCTCACCTTCGGAACTACTCGCTTAAGTGGTCTTGGTTTTTGAGCACGGCGTCTTCTTTAACTATGCGAACTGTAAATAACTTTTAAAGAACATACCAGCCCTTATTTGTTGCTCCTGTGTAAAGCTTCAGTTTTAACACGCTGGGCAGATTACCAGCGGAAGTTCTTCTTTGGCGACAATTACCAGAGTCATTCTTATAGTAGTGAGTCGAGATCTGATCTGCATATGGCTAGATGATAGAAACTTACCTCACCAGCATAGATAATAATAGTTTCCACGACGACATGGAAATAGGTTTAGAGCTTGTCGAACTATACGTGTCGTCAGAGAAGGGTTGTTTATGAACCTTTCTGCAACATTAACGTTTATGCGCGCTTTAAAAACGTAACAACACGCAAAAGTTAGCACGTTCGGCTCTCGAAAGCTCTCGGAAGAGTAGTGCCAGCAGAATCGATGTTTTATAAATAAACGATGAAGCAGTCAACGGGCATGGAACGCGGCATTGCGTCGCGGGAAAATTGGCAGAACACAGTAGGAAACCTCTGAAAGGGTCTCTATATTATTTTAAAATGCGATCATTCACACCACTAGTCGAAACTCAAAAAAAGAGGGGAAGGTCTTAATCAAAGAAATGAGAAGAAAAGGATTTATTCGTTTGACTGGTCACAACACATGACAAAATTTCACGTATTCAGGCGTGTCTTTGCCGAGTTGAACTTACGAGTAAACCTTCGAACGTTCATGGAATAAACATAAGTTACAACAAAACCAAAACTTTTTGAATACTGAATGAATCTTCTGTGATGGACCGTGGGGACCCATAGCCTACGTACGCCACTTCCAAACATACATACACAACGGTGCAAAGACCAGAGGTCTTTTTGAATCAGCTTTCTTCTCGAAAAGCGGCGAATCTCATATTCATGTTCACTGTTCTGTTCTTTGTGATCGAAATAAATTCAAAAACATCGGCGAGTGACTTCGAGAGAGAAAATCCTCCATATCTTGTAATCGAACTTTGCGACACATACAGTACCGGCGGGAAATTTGTACGGAAAGTTGAAGAATTTTTCAACTCGCCGATCACATGAAAACGCGCGGGAGT
>JAQIXL010003381.1:0-10504 GCA_034700245.1 Poikilolaimus oxycercus
CGAAATGACTCCTGAAAATGGCCCTGTGCCAGGCCTAGAACAAAACTTTCGCATTCTTAGAGAAAACGTCTCATATGAAGGTAGAGCGACCTGACGCCTCTCGCGGCCAACTATCGGAATGGAAAGAGGCGCGTCTGCGCTGCCGTAGATGAGCAACGATATGGGCGTTGAAGGCGTAGGCCCTTTGATTCGAAGAATGACAATCCGACTGTCATACTCCATCGAATGGGAAGAAACATTGCCGCCGGTGAAATTGTCAGGACAAAAATCTTTCAAACTAAAGAGAGTCTGCGCAACAGTATGAGACTATTCACCTTTTGAAAGCCACTGCCGGCTGGCTCCTAATGGGCTTGAAGAAATAGAGGTTCGCCACGTCATCACAACTTCCTTCTATGGTGTGAAAAATGAGATAAACGGAAATTTGTGCAAGGGAAAAGGCGGCGAAGAGGGCCTGCTCCACGTAGCCGCTTTCTGCTGTAATCGAACGGAGCTCGACGGCCGTTGGATCGTGATAAGTATTGATTTGATGGTCGGGAACAAGACTTGGAAGAGCTAAAGACTCCATTAAAAAAACGCGCTCCCTACCGCAGCCAGCTGAAATATGAATCTTGACGTCACGGGACGCGAAGACGTCGAGGTCGGCTGTGAGAACGATTTCAGTGCCAGTTAGAACGAAGGGAGCAGAATGGTAACTGAAATAAATTCAGAACACTCAAAGCTTTTGCCTGAAGCAGTCGCTAAAGCGACAGATAGTAAAATCGTCGCCGGGCGCCATGCTTGTAACGTTAAACTTAATGCTCATGAAGCGACTGAAATTCGCAATAATCTAAATGCCACTTGGAATACCGAAACTTTAACGACAAACCCTGTAACGACATTGCATCAAGCCTGTGTTTTGGGCAGGAAATGAAATATTCACTTCTTCAGTTAGGAACAAAGTTGTCGATTCACATGCTTCAAACGGTTCAAGGATCAAAACTTTGCAAACCAAGTGGGACTGGTGACGTCTCAATGCTTTCGACCCAGTATCGAATCGAAAAATTCGCAGTAGAATAGGCATTTGGACCCTCGGGCAAAATGCTCAGCCACACAAGGAATTCGCCAAAATCTGGCCGAATCAAATCACAAGCTGTCGTTGAGTTTTGCATGTATCTGCAACCGACATTCATGAAAATTGTCGCCTACTCTTTCGAATATCCTTGATTTGTTTCGATACGGAAGCTATTTGTAAGTACAGCAATGAATTCAATTTCGTAGTGAAATGTGCTATTTACAAGCAGCAATTGGGTTCGTCCAGCCGAGATATCGAAGCCGCTCAGCTGCGTCCAACGACCTTGCTCGCCAGGTTGCAAAGATGCAATGCGAGCTATACCAAATTTAGCAGACTAAAGTGAGCGCTTACGTATTACTCGAGCTGTGATCATCACGTCAGATCGCCCGTTGAACCGATAAGTCTGACTTGCCGAGACCCAAGCGACTGCCGAATTGATGGAAAAATATGCCGGTAAGACGGCTTTCGGCCCGCAGGTTACGTCAACAAATTGGCAGTCGTCAGCGTTTGGTGCCCACGTAGAACAATCTGTGAGTGATCCGGTCAGCTGTACATGAGTACCGCTGGACGAACACGACTAAAGAGTTGAATGGAAATAGCCAAACAAACCCCTTACCTCAAACCCAAACACTAGCATTTGGGTGTCCGGGTTGAAGTCTGGTGCTACGACTGGGCAATAGCTGTCGGTAAGTGGCGTAATTTGGCGTTTTACTTCCGTTATGACAAGAAGATCGCAGTCCGAGGCTAAACTTTCAAGAAAATGACAGCGCTCTCACCGTCGTTTGAAATGAACAAATCGGCAGCGGGTGGTTGTGCGGTTTCACGGACCTTGACCAATGCCGCGCCCTCGTCTAGGCCATTTCCGAGGTCGATTACTGTTTTGGACACGTCATGGCTGGTGTCATTCGACCATAACGAGTCCAGACATTAAAAGAACGCACCATCAATAATAATCAAACTAAATAACCGTAGAATGGACTTGAGAAAAGGACCGTAGGCTCCGTCGGTTCGAAACAGCCAAAAGGCGGAAGCCAACTCGCGTTGGGATGCAGCTTCTCGGATAACCAAAACGACGTGATCAACGTTGTCAGAAAATCCATGCATGAAAGAAGGCGCTTCTTTCATTGTGATTTTATCCAGAGGGAATAGGGCATGAGTGTCTGCAGAGCGCGAGAAAACAGGGTGAGGTGCAATTGTGAAAGGAAGAGCCTACCAGTTGGAACCATGCTCAGCGCGGAAAGACTTGGCTCGTCTGTAAAAAAAGTTCAGACGTTCAAAGAAACAGACAGATAAGAGCGCTGAAGGTAATGTTGATGATTCGAGGTTGCGATGTCTCGACGAGACGCAGCTATAACTTCGCTTATTCAGTTTTTTAAAAATTTTCTATTACCATAACCGTCCATGATGTGCCAACACTAGCAAATAAGATCGTGTTATTCGTTTCCCTAAACGAAGAGACATGGCAAGAGGTTTAGAGGCTAACTGCCAGCAAGCAGAATCGCATATTGTCACGTTGTCCTGGTCCTCAAGTCCGAGTAGCTCGCCGACCACTTCGACGACGATCGAAGCTGAAGCTGAGATCTGGAAGTGAATAGAAGAAGATGACACATGATCAAAGTCTACCAGATGGCTACATTCGAGACTTTCAGCGGTGTCCGCATAGATGCTGGTCGTATTGCCAAGATCGAGCGTCACCGATGAGCAATATGAGCATTGACAAGAAGTAACTATGAAAGCGAGCCAGGCCAACCCCAGCCACATGGCTATGAAGCCCAGCCAAGGCGGCGTAATCAGAGGAAAATAGAATTAGCGTCTTTCGGTCTCTTTCAACGATATCATCTTAGCCGTACGTGAGAATGGCCCTTGGTGGGGACGAGGGGTGGAGGAGGGGGGGGGGTACGCCCAGGAAGTTGATGGCATTCGACTGTCGTTGAGAGAGTTTTTTATCGTGACGGCATCCCGGAGTTTTGAGGAGCCTATGCTGAGTTTTTCTTGTGAAAAGCTTCAGTTGTTCTGCATTGGGGCGATTTATTTCCACGATAGCTACTCACATTTATCGCATTGACACTATTAGCACCAACAATGAGGGTAGCAAACCAAGAGCACCAGCAGAGTTAGTCTTGGGAACACCTGAACATCTCAATAGACGAAAAAAAAGGAAACTTTTTGGCTGCGCTGTGATGGTGTATCTCAAGAAGAACTCGCAGTTGTCGCACGATATCTGAAAGACGGCCGACTTGTTGCCCGTCTTATAAGTTCGCAGATCGCCTTCACACAGGGCTCTGAAGAAATAATACCCAGCCGTGTCGTGGAACTAACAATTGGCCGGGTTCGTTGTCGAGTGAGATGTACGCCGACTTCGTATCAATGCTTACAACTTCGAATTTGACTGTATGATTCGATCGAACATTTAGTTTTGGCAAACACTAAAAGATACCGTGAACAACGCAAAAAGTAGGTAAAAACTTCTTCGTAGCAGGTTCGACTAACCGCCGGTGAGCCAAAATTCTGTGACATGAGGATGCTAGTCACTCCATTTTCAGCAGCAAGCAGAGTCTCTTTGTCTACCGCTAAAGAAACATAATTGATTTGCCTTCGCGCTAACTTCTGTTCTTCACTATTAGCGGGATGGGTTCAGAGCAATTTTCGAGTTGAATCGTGAAAAGATATTGTGCGAGAATGAAATAAGACGGAAAAGAGTTATTTGTTCCGTTTCTCATGTTCCTGAAAAGGTACAGAATTGAGTTTGGTACTTCTCACCGTAGAACAATTATCGGCTGATAGCTCACTGACGGAAAGATGCTCATCGTGCAATCGTCCTGATTCAAAATTCCATTTCAAGGCCTCAAAAGTCACCGGTAAAGAAGGCGAATAGAAATTCGTCCATTCCCAACCGAAACTGAGCGTAATGAAGCAAGAAGCATTGGTTAAAGGAACAAGAAATCCGCTAAAAAGATGCGGCAACTTTTTCTTCGTCTCTACAATGCAACGTTGCAGAGAATCTGAACAAGATTTAAAGAAATTTTTCAGTTTGCCAAACATTTATAGAGCCCGACGACGATGATGTCATCAGGCACCTCACCGACGCCCCAAAACAAAAATGTTGGATCGGGCGTCACTCTGGGATCCGGTTGGATGTTCGGAAGCGCCGTGCATGGGCTCCTGGCAAGAATTTGCAATCGGTGCGAACAAATTACCCTGAATATTTCGGAAGAGCACATCTTTCATGTGGTATGCTGGGTGATAGGAAGAAGGCTCGGTCATTGTGTGGTTGCTCTCGACAAAAGAGCTGCACTTCGAGCTGGGATTGACCGTTTCCGATTAGTTCAACGCAAGGCGCGGACTCATCTGTCAAGGTTTTCAATGGGAATAAATTAGGAAGGAATGATCACTTTTCAAAAGTTCTCTGATCGGAAAGGCTGTCGGAATTTGATTGTCATCGACTTCAATAAACGTGCAGTCGTCGAAGTTGTCAGCTAAAAAACTGTATGGCTCCAGAAATAGCAAACGCGAGTGAAAAAGATCGATCTGAAAACGGCGCTGAAGGAGCAATGGAAGCAGCTCGCCGCCATAAGCATAACAAGTCTCATTGTCGTCGGTGGATTGGAGACTGACCGACGGCTGGAAGTTAACGAAATGACATCAGCATTCGAAGGATCGACTTGCCTCAAAACTTCGTCGACAATTATCGGCAAGATCAATTTCCCCTAAATCAAGAATGCCCAGTGGTGAAGTGATCCTGAAAACATAAACTTCAATGTCTACGCAGAGTTTGGACAAACTCAAGCCTCGTTCCGAAGTTTTCTTCGTTCCAAAATATAGTATCTCCCTGTGCCAAGTGTCCACTAGGAAAAATGCAAGATATTAGGCAATGCTCAAAGTAAATCTGCAATCTATTTTTGCACTATCAACAAATCCAGGTGCCTTGTTTTGAGAAACTGCACAACTCGTGTCTGATCGAGGATGAAATGGATAAATTTTTTGAAATTTTTCTCCTAATCTTAAGAACTGCCCACCGGCTGCTGAATTTCAATTCCGTAGCAGTAATACTCGGGCCATTGCGGACTGCGAACTGTAATGGAAGCAGTCTCATTATTCTCTTGGTGGTCGAAGTTTTCACAGGCTGCGGTTGCCACGCTCAACGTTAGCTTTTTTTGTTACTTACAAACAATGACCGCTCGAATGTAGAAACCGCCAAGAGCAACAGTCGCATCACTGCGAAAACGAATGCCGATCTCGTTTAGATCTTCATTCTTCCAGAGTTTGTGCATGTATTCGAACGGTTGAAAAATTCTGCAAAAGGAAAATCATGGAAGCCTTTTTTGTACGTCGTAGTGAACTCAAAGTCACTGGAACAGTCTGGCACAGTGTCATCGTCTAGAATTAGAGTAATGCTGTCACTGAGGTGACAGCTCTTTCCATTTAGCAATCCTATAACATTGTAAAACGACAGTTTGTACATACCTTCGACACTTATTTGATGAAAAGTAATCCGCAATTCAAAAGCATCTTCATAAAAGGGCGCCGTTGCGAGAGGCCAATAGCAGTCCTAATTTAACACTTTTCAACTTTCACAATGACAAACCAGATTTCCTGGATAAAGAGCGTCACCGCTGCTAATTATTGTTTCCATCGCGCCGGAAATGTTTGAAATTGTAACAAAATCGTCACACGATGCTTCTCAAATTGTGTTCTTGAAGATGCAAAATTCCAACCTTCAGTGATCGTTTCGCTGCTAATGCGAAAAACTAGCAAGTTTGGAGCGCCCTCATCGGTGGCCTTCACTCAATTCTTTGCATTTTTTTCATTCTTACCACATGCTGCACTTTCAACAAGCTAGTGCCGGTATTTTCAATGGTCGCAAAATTGTTGTACGTGAAATCTCTATGACAGACTGTGTAAAGCTAAGGTAAAGAACAAACGGATATGAGATGATTATGGGCATTTCATCGTCGAATTGTATTCTAAGCGAGTCATTCATAAACCCTCCCCAGTAATGAGCCCGAAATTTGACTTTCGACTGAGAAGCGAGCGCGAACGTCCAGGTCATGTTGTCAAACGTCAAACAGTCAACATCCCATAGGTTCGATATCCAGGCGTTTGAAACGTGCAAAACGTCGTTTTCATCCAGCACACTTGAGCTGTTTGGTAGAACTCGAATGGTTTCTGCGGTTGGTTTTTGGCAATGTCCATTTCAAAACGTTACTAACCAGTCAGTTGAAATTCGAAAAGAAACCCAGCCCAGTTGCTAATTTGCCCAGCATATCCGGGCATTGTTATCTGAACGGTGCTGGTGGCGTTCCTGAAGTAAAACCGATCACATGGATCACCAACTAGTGGACAAACTACCGCGGAATTCAGGTAGCTGAAAGGGATTTTCAGTTTCCAGGATTCTAAACTCAGTCTCTGATGTCGTTTGGAGGTACGTGGTGTATTGATAGTCAGCAGCAACATATCCATGTAATAGAACCACTCGTAGGCCGCCTTCGGGAATATCCGGCAGCTGCAGGGACTGAATTCTCAAAATGCAGGCAACTTGCATTGACAAGAACTCGACAAGCATGTGGAAGTCGGCCCTCGATGGTAAAAGACAACGGGTATCGAGGTGATTGAAATCGCACAGGCTGTAAAAGTGAAGTAACCCAAGGAAACGAAAGAAACCTTGAAGTTGAGCAACGAATTGGTGATGTCGAGGATGCGATCATTAGCGCATTCAAGAACGGGACCATCAAAGCAGAAAGCAAGGGAAATGCTAGAGGCGAGAGACCAGAAGAAAGCTCTCATTTTCCTCGTCCTACGAGGAAGAAGAGTGCCTGAATGTAAGCCTGTTATCAGACGCGCCCTCTTCCAAATCTCCTTTCGGCCTCCTTTCAACCTGGGATGTGTGAGCGTATTGGAGTCACCGCGGACAAGGCCAGAAATTCAACTTCGATGCGGATGTTATAGATAGTTCTTCATGTGCTGTTCAACGATTGAGGGAGACAGCAATTGCAGCTAGGTGCTGAACAACCCGTCCAAGACACTCTTATCAAACTCGAATCAGACAAGCCTGTGCTTTTGGCCAAGACATCTCTTGCCCGCATTTCCTTTTCTTCCTCAAAGGAAACAGAGAAGCAAGAGCCTTGCGATGACAGTGTAATGTGACGATTTAGTGAATGGATTTGGTCTGGAGTTGGCATTATGCCTTGCAGATGTTCTGAAGCGTTCATTCAGGCCATAGAGTGTAATTTCATCGAAACACGCAAGCGAAGGCTGATGATGCGTCATCACAGAAGAACTCTCTTTTAGCCCGGTCCACGAGAGAAAAATAGGACTAAGCTTGTTACCGGGCACCATGCGCGTCTCTACACATATCTTACCGCCGCATTCGTTCACAGCACCACGAGACGGTTTGGATGGGGAAAGTCCGGTCAGGAAATCAAAACACAAAACCAATCTTGAAACATTACAATCTTTATCGAGATCGAGACAGAAATCAGCATTTCTTGCAAGTCTTGGCACAATAAGACCTCTTGGTTGCTTCAGAGTAAACTGGCGAGGAACAAAATCTCGTCGAGCAGATGCTAGAGACGTATTTTGAGTCGTTTTGCAGCTTACCTCGAATCTTTTGCGTCAACGCACCCTGTCGTTGATGAGCAAAACCGGCACGTCTTGGCGCATTGTGCTTTCAACATTGCTTGATACTCTCGCTGCTTGCAGTAACTGGTAAATTCGTCGCAATTTGGACTTCTATCGCGACAGCCTGAAAGATCTTCTTGTTCAGTAGTGACAAAAAGTTTACCAGAGCCTACAGTGACTGTGGCCTTGATCGTCGTCGGACTAGTCGTTGTCTGATTCGAGTGGCCAGTAGTAGTATTGACGCTTGGAGCAGCAACTGCAGCCACTTCTTCTTTGGGACAGCAGAAATGCTGCTCGAGGAGCTCCTCCAAGGTGCATGTGCCAGAGCATTCAGCGTCCGATGCGCTCGAGCAAGACGCTTCAAAATGAAGAACATAAACACAAATAACTCACGATTTTCAATCAGTAATGAACCATCGGGGCAATAAATTGCCCTGGAGGTAACAGCAAAAAGTGTGAGGAAGGCGAAGGTGAGAAGCTTCATGGCAGAAGCCGACAAGAAGCCTCAGGGCTTTTATCCAGGAACTGCGAGGGTTTGCACAGGCAACGTTCGCGAGCTTCCCTTCGCCCTCACTCCACAGCGAAATCTCGCCCCCGTGCTCCGGCAACCGACTTTGTGACTGTTAGTCCGATTCACTTTAGCGCGACTTCTTGTATTGATCAAGCTTCACCATACAACTGATTTTGTGATTTACAAAGTGTTTGTCTTATTAGCTTGGGCTACTCAAATAGGACCTGCGCTTTCCGCCTCGCCCTTGTTTGAGAGAAGCTCCGACGGACCATCACGCCCTTCTCTTCCTCAGCCGCAATCCAGGCGGACAAAAGGTCTCGGTTGCCTCAGTCTTCTCACTTGAAGCTCTACCTTTCTTTGTTTCACTCGGCTTTTCTCCAGTGTTTGCATTTCCTACTGACAAAAACAATTTATTGTCTGAAGAGCATCACATTCAGAAAGATAAGAACGCTGGCAAAGAGAAAGAACTGTTCCTTGTTTAGAACCGTAGCTCCACTGACCTTGTCTGCATTTCTCTCCATAGCAAAGTTGCAAATGGCAAACCTTTTTCTTGAAATTGCAGCGTGTATCGAAGGAAGAATTCGCAAAAATCGCAACGAATTTCAAAGACGACGGATTTGTTGATCGTCTTATAGGTGCGTCGCTCGCCCTCGACAAGGGCTCTGAAACGTGAAGAGTTTGTTTTGTCAAAGGCGGACCTTTCATCGGGTTCATTGTCCACGACGAGATACGCCGTAGAGTTCGCCACACTCACCACTTCAAACTCTACAGAGTGACCGGGACGCACATTCAGCTTTGGCATACACTGAAATGAAACCGTAACATCAAAGAGGCAGAGTGCTTGCCTCATCAAAACATGTTCGACTGACGGCTGGTGCCCCGAAGTTCTGCGACATAAAGATGTTGATCACCCCGACCTCACCACCGAGAAATGTTTTGTCATTTTCTGCTGCAAATCAAACTCAACGTTGGGCTAATTGTAAGATTCGGGACGCGTACCTCGCTGATTGATCATGAATGCAATTGGCTCGACGCAGTGTTCGAGTTATTTGTGAAAAGATACTGTGGAAGAATGAAGTAACGCGGTGATGCGTCCGCTCTGATTACATTTTTCCAGGTTTAAAAAACTCCGGGCGGCCTACCGCAGCACAATAATAGGCGATTCGCTAACTGACGGAAATATGCTTATTGTGCATCCAGCCTACAAAAGAATACATAAGTGACAGCTATTGATGGTTTCTGACAGGCAAAGGTGGTGAATAAAAGTTCATCCATTCCCAACCAAAGCTTAGCGTGATGAAACAGAAGGAGTTTGCTGAGGGATGAAGGAGGCCGTAGTAAAGATTTGGCAGTATTTTCTTCGTTTCGACACCGCATCGTTGCCTTGCGTCTATATTGCAAAAAAAAGGCATCTCGAGGAATGAAGATGCGAACATTTGTAAAGACCGACAAGGACGATGTCGTCAGGTGGCTCTCCCACGCCTCGTACTAGAATTCCTAGAATTGACGGAATGACGCGAGGCTGTTCGTGAGTGTTCGGAATTTCTGCACATAAACTTCTGAACGATTGAGAAACGTTTGTCAAGCTTTACAAACCCAGTAAAAGCGGGAATTTCAAATCGTCCCGCAGTCATAAAGTAACCACGGTCATTATGAGGTTGTTCACGACAGAAAACTTGTACTTCAAGTTGCGACCTTCCCGTTCCTATCATAGCCGTCCAGGCAGAGTCATCATCTTGAAGGAATAACATTTTCAGAGATCGGCGATTTACCTTGAAATCTTTGTCGAATGGAGATAGCCGTCGCTCGCCATTGATCTAATACCTCGATTGTCGTGTGATTGTCCTCGACATCCGCTTCAAACTTTGAAGTTCAAAGTAAATATGGGAGAATTGACCAACGTGCATGCAAGACATCAATTTCCCAACGACGTTCGATGAGCAGTGGCATCAGCTCACTGCCGTAAGCATAGCATATCTCGTCGTCGTCCCTAGTTGCAAAATTGATACGCGGCTGAAATTGAGTAATAGAAGTATTCATGTCATTTCGTACTTTTGAATCTCTGAGGCAGTTGTTTGTGAGGTCAACGTCGGACAAATCACGAAGGCCAAAAGGTGCGCCAATCCTAAAACTGTCATTTCACCTTTGAAAGTTGCCCGAAGTCCGTGATTTTGGGTCGCCATTTTGTTAGAAGAATGTTATCCTTAACGTTGTGGTTCTTGCGATTAACACGCTTTCTCTGTAAGAATCAAAGACCTATCAAAGAGGTCGGGTCCACCCAAAAAAAGTTTTGTCAGATTTTGTGCTTATCCTGTGCAGTTTTT
>JAQIXL010003382.1:0-10499 GCA_034700245.1 Poikilolaimus oxycercus
GGAGAATCTCAGGAAAACTCGAAAATTGAGCAATACAACACCACAAAGCCTGATCACTGATAACAGCAATTCTACCGCAATTACTGAGTCAATTGCGAAGACGAGAAGGACGAATCGGTTCTGATACAGAGACACGAAGAACGGAAGATTCGAAGGCTCAGCCGCATTTCAGAACTTCCATTTCAGAAATGAACCTCTCAGAACCAAATTTTTCGTCACTTCCATCTCAGAACTGGGACGTTTCAGAACTGGGACACTTCAGAAACCAACAACTTGAAAACCAAGAGTTTTCGAACCGCCAGGGATAGCTCACGAAGTAGTACCTGCACCAAAATCTTCAAGGGTCGCATGATGTTGAAAAGCTGCATTTCAGCGCACTTGGAGAACGAAGCAGGGAAGGAGAAACATACTTACACCGTGTTCGTGGTCTCTTGCACCCATACTACGACTTCTCGTTCCGGTCCGGCTAAAAAAGTGAACGTTTTGGCGTTGATGTTACCTGCGTCGTGAAGTTGAAAAGCAGAGAAGAGAAGTCAGACAAGGAAGAGCTTCATGTCGTTCCTGCAAAAGTGAAGACGTGCGTGCGAACTCGACAAGATTCCATGAGGCCATCGCTCTGGAAGGGGGGGGGGGCGGCAATCGCTGAATGCATGGCGAGAATGCCCGCCCCGCTGATAAACCGAGAAGTCAAGCAAAGATAGTCTGGCTAGAAATACTTTCTTGATCAAACGGCAAGGCTCTCGGGAGGACAATGGAAACATGAAGAGTTCGACGATTGGAATCTCGTAAATCCCGTTTTCAGCGTTTGTATTTCTAGAATTGACGTTTAATAGAATGTTGCGTTACGCGTGTTTCAAGTTGGTTTAGTTAAAAGATTCCGATTGCTGGTCTGCAGATTTGCAAGATAGCGGCTTCCTGCCATATGGCAGTTTCAGTCATTTTATTTATTCAGCACAATTTCAATTCGGCTAGTGTTTGCTGGCCGCGGTAGATTTGGTTTTGATGGTAATAATGGCACAAATCTTTCCCGGCTGTTGCCTCTCCTACCTGATCGAAGCAACAGCTGGCAGGCGCGCGCCTTCACTTGCCTCAGGCTTGTTCATTTCATCTCCAAAAGTAAATCTCTCAGTTCACGGTTTCGCTGAATCGATTTGTAATCAGCACAAATTCATTTACCAGTACCATCTTCTGACAGTTCTTTTTCAGCACCGGCGCACCATCAATCGAAAGACTTCAATTGGTAGTTAGCAGAAGGAATTCAAATCTTCAGACCGACAACACTTGTCCCATTTTGGTCGATGACCAATGAGTTGGGTTGACTAGGTATTTCTCGTTTGCATCTCTCCTTTGCTTGCCTGAAGATCACTGAATCACAATTATTGGCTTGGAACTGAACGTGTGGAACTTGGACGATTCAAACGTCTAGACGGTTCGAACTCAAAACTGTCTCATTTTCTGTCTGATTGTGAGAGTCTCGCACTCAAAAAGGTCGAGACTATGGATTTCCGAGAACCGTGAAGTGAGTTCTCGCACTGCCCTGAGACATTTCAACATTCCAAACCCAGCGAAAGTCGTTGTGAAGCGCCTTATTGTTAGTTAGAATAGGACTGTTCCAAACAACCAATTAAGCCGTTCCCGCACATCGCGATTTCCATTTCAAAACTGAATCTTCGAGAGGTATGCGGGGTCTAGTCTTGCCATTCATGTGGCGGTTTCAGTCATTGCATTTTTGAGCGAACAAATTTCGGCAGCGCTACACGCTCGATTGCGGCTCTAGTTCTTTACATGCAATACTTTGCCGTTGATTGATTGACCGATTCGTTGCTCTTCGGTGGCAAAGCTACTGCCTTGGCGCTGCGCCGGGACGGGCTTGTAACGGTTGTTTTCGCTTGCAAATATTTCTATTTGGATTATCTTCAAGGAGCAGACGCGAGCGTAATCTTGCCACTCAAGTGGAAGTTTCAGTCATCTCAATTACTGCGCACAGTTTCAATGCCGTTAGTGTTCCGTCATGGTTGTGTTGTTGACAACTTGTTGCACGACTTGCTTTAAGTTCTCTCTTCTCTTTCACCTTCTCAAAATCATTCCCCCATATCGCGGTTTCAACGTTCGCATTTCAAAATTGAACATGCGAGGTTATTCGTTACGAGTCTGGAGCGCACTTTTAACCCCTCACATGGAGGTTTCTGCGGCAGAACTTGGGAACGCGGCGGCAGAGCTTACTGTTTGAGTGGAAACAGGATGTTTTTTGAATAGACTTCGAATCGTGTAACTTTAGACAGTGCAAATTATTCTTGCACACCGCGGTTGCAGTGATTGTATTTCAAAATTGAACATGGCTGTTTGTGTTACATTGAGTGGTCATTGTGAGCGTTCAAACGCCTTGACAGTCTGCGAAGTGCACAAATGAGCGTAATCTTGCCGTTCATGTGGTAGTTTCAGATGGTTCATTTATTGGACACAAATCGAAAAGTGGCAATTCTGCCGATGATCCATCCCTCGCAATCAGCATTCACTTCACGGGTCAAAATAACCAATACAGTTTCTTGTTGACTAATCTTGCCCGGAGTTTGCAAGTTTCCCTTACAAATAGACGTCTCCCGCTTGATTCCACTTCATTTCAAGATTCCCCCACTTTATTTACTAGTAAATACTTGTTTTTTTGGCACCTACACGTTTGCACTCATTTATTCGTTTGCAATCAGAAGAAGGTTTTCGAATCAGAAGAGTGAATGGACGAAGATGCGGCATCCGATGAACGAGTCGGCGGTGATCGTCCAGTCGCCGCGCGGAAGCAATTCTGAATTAGGTTTACATGGAAGGAAAGTGGGGGTGAGAAAGGAGAAAGAAGAAACAAAATGCCCACTTTTAGGCGCCTCGTCGCCGAAGGTGTCTAAAGAAGATTTGATTGGCAATCGAAGCCCGACTTACACCACGAACGCACGCAAGTATATGGATTGAGGGCGATGCACGTGCTGACGCTCCACTTCCCATCGCGTCCCACACGAATGCAGCGCTTGCCGGGCAGGAGCGATGACGGCTCGCCAGGGGCCCAGTTCGTAAAGTTCGTGTTCGAGAGCTGGACCATCGATTCGTAAATCAAGGAAGACGGTAACTTACGGAGATGAACTGCTCAAAGAGGTGCCAACGAAATTCGCGCGGCGAGTTCGCGTCGTCGAGGGAGAGCCAGCTGGTCTCAAGAGAGATCGAAGTCGAGTCGTCCACTTTCCACAGTTGGTCGTCGTTCATCACCGAAGTGGGCAGACCGTTTAGAGTCGTGAGCAACGTGGCATTCCTTGAGCGACAGTCGGCGTCTGCCCGCTGCCAGCTTGTGGGAAGCGGTCGCCGTAGGTAGCACAGATCGTCGCGCAGCGTCCAGCCCTCCGGGCAACCTAAAGCCAGCATGGTTCATGCAAAGCGAAACAAACCATTGTGCAGCACAATTATTTTCTGTCCGTTTGCCTCGTCGTCGAGAATTGTGGTCACCGTTCCCGTCCAGGGATCGCCTCAACGGGCTCTGTGAGTGCGCATTCAGATTCACTCTACCGTTGGGCTGAAGAATGCTCAGAGGGGCGTTGAGGCGCGTGCGCGGCATGAGGATGGACAAAGCCTGCGCGCGGTTCGTGTAGATCGTCGCGGCGAAAGTCTGGTTCCGGCACAATCCGGTCCAAATCGACGATGCCAGATCCCAGTCGTAGAAGGCCGTTAGTGCGTGGAAAGCCTGCAGTAAGAGTCGTTGCTCGAGAAAGAGATGGGACCTTTTCGATGTTGTTCGTGTCCAAGATGAAGGTGTAACTGCTCAGACCGAGGACGTTGTAGATGTCGTCGGAGTTGACGAGGCAGTAGGAGCGAGAGGTCTGGATGAGGAAGAGCTGAGATGTGTGCTGTTCACAGCAAAGTCGTGTTAACACTCACGACCGACTTCGATAGACGAAGACTCTGCGTGATCTGCTCGCGATAGCTGACATTTACGGCGATGAACGAGTCGATGACGGCGAAGAAAATGGCGCCGGAATGTCGCGTGATAAGCGTCTGCATGTTGTTGACGAGGCCGTTCGCCTTGCAGCATGCAAAGTTGCAGCTTGTTGACGGTGTCGCGAGAAGTCGATCGAAAGAGCCGGTGAAGTTGTTCGCATCGCGCGTTGTGGTCATCAGTTCGAGCGTCTCTGCAAATCTCTCACAATCAGTGCCAAGCCCCCGGGGGGGGGGGGGGGGCGGCCTCAATGTTAGAATTGAATAACGTAAGAAAGATGAGGGAAATAAAACTGAAAGCAACTTAGTGAGGGAGTCTCACGCACCGTCCAAGTTGGTTCGATAGAGCGAGAAGACGAACTTGCTCGACCGGCCTGCATAGATGCTGAAGAACTTGGACGAGCTGCGTTGCAGTGCCGCGAGCGCCTCTCGTCTAGATGATTTTAAAGTATTATAACGATCGTATCTCCTGCCTCGTATTTGTTGTATCCTCGAGGACGACGACCACCTCGCGAACCGTATCACTTTTTGGATCTTACATTTAGCAAAGAATTTTATGCGTAACGGGAAGAAAAGTATTAACAACATGCCAAAGACGGGTCTGAGTGTGAGCGCGTTGCGGCAGCAAGACCGATGAGAAGCTGAAGAGTGAGAAGAAACATCGCTCGGTCCTCTTCAACGTTTTAATTTACAAAGGTTCTTATGCAGCGCAATAGAAAAAACAAGCGACAATCCTTCGTGGAGTCGCAACGAACTAGCCGCGTCCGCCCTCGATGGCCTCTCTAAGACGGCTTGAGAGGAGTGATAAAGGCTCGTTGAGACAGACATGACCATCTGATACTCTCAGCTCTTCAAATCCTTAGTGATTGTCTTCTTGGCCCGTTGCAGAAACGCCTCAAAACGCTCACGTCCTCTTGCTCATAAAGTTTTGAATGTCTTCACTCAAACCGAAATCCAGGCGTTCCTTTGTCAGCTGAGAGCGGCTCCCGGCCCGATTTGTTGGTTTGTTGCTATGAATTGCCCGCATGCGTGTTCCAAGTCATAGATGCTGCGCTCAGAGCTCTTGTCGTATCAGAAGCTAGCTCGCGATGCGCCGTCTCAAAAGCCGTGGAATTGATCTGTTCACGCTGTGTGCGCATTCCGTTGCTTTTTAGAATACATACAATAAGAATCATTGCAGTCGGCAGCCTCCGGTCTGTCCCGAATCCAGCATAGACAATCAGCAACTCGGCGCCGAGAAGTTCGTTGAAATTTATGCCAACAACTTTATATCGAATGTAGCTGCTATTTTATCTACAACGGAACCAAGAGCTTCTACGCGATCGAAGCGTACCCGTACATCGCGATTTCCATGTTGGCATTTCAAAACTGAATCTTCGAGAGGTATACGGGGTCTTGCCGTTCACATGGCGATTTCAGTCATTGCATTTTTCCAGCGAACAAATTTCGGGAGCGCTACGCGGTAGGTGGCGGCTTTGCTTTTTGCATACTATGATTGATTGACCGGTTCGCTAGGCGTTCTTTTCACGTCGACGAGATTCATAATCGGTCAATAGTGGGGAAAAGTTGAGATTTCTGCACGACGTCAGCTGAGGATATCTCAAGTTTTGATCCTTTTCGCGTGAATTTCCTTCAACGAGACTAATGCAACGACGCCTGCTCATGACTTCAAATGGAGATGAAACTGTGAACTGCGTCTCAAGTTCTTCGTTTTCAGATTTTCAGCTGTCGCCGTTTCTCGCCCCAATAGCGCCGCCCTGAGTACACAGATCGCAATCATACAAGCCTGGGGTGAGGGTCAAGGGAATCTGGCTTTCCATCGTCTGAATGCCAACAGCTTTAAGGCGCGCGTGCTCTTCCTTGGCTCTCACTCCAGGCTTGTATGATTTGTACGCATCGAAGTGATATTCTTGAAAGCGTTGTTGTTTCAAAGTTTGAACCCGAAAGCCCTTATTCGTCAATGAATGTTTGTTGCATCGTTTTGGTGGTTCTGCGGCGGCTCGCCGTATTGTTCGAGGAGGGCAGCGTTCGCTTCTGAGTCATCGCTTGTTCAAATCAACACGTCTCGAAATCGACCACAACAGTGACTCCGACTCAATTGCTCGACGATCGATAACTGCTGCCCCCCTCTTCGTTGGCAAAGCTGCTGCCACGGCGCTGCGTCGGGACGGGCTTGAAACGGTTGTTTTCGCTTGCAAATATTGATATTTGGATTGTCTTCAAGGCGCACACGTGAGCGTAATCTTGCCATTCATGTGACAGTTTCAGTCATTTCATTTACGGAGCAGAGTTTCAATGCCGTTAGTTTTCCACTTGAGGTCGTGCTGTTGAAACTTGCTGCAAGACATGTTTTATGTCTTCTTCTCTCATTCTCCATTTCATTTACAGAGCGCTTTCGTGAAAAGAAAGCCTTTCGTTAAAACAATTACTTTGAAAAGTCCAGTAAAGATAGCCTGGTTAGAAATACTGTCTCGATCACACGGCAAGGCTATCGGAAGGACAATGGAAAGCATGAAGAGTTCGATGGCTGGAAGGTGCGTAAACTCGGCAAGTTTCTTGATGAGAAGACCACTCATCAGCCGCCAAACGTTTCAGTTCCTTCGGCTTCATGCTCTGCAGTAGACGTTGTTAGGGGGACATGCTGGAATAGTTCAATGTCAGAATTCAAAGCGGGCGATATTCGTTGTGATGTGCTTCGGTCAGAATCGAACGCTTCCAAAGACTCAAAATCATTCCGCATATCGCGGTTTCAACGTTCGTATTTCAAAACGGAGCATGCGACGTTATTCGTTGGCCTTCTCTTGTAGTGCTGAATTTTCTGAAGAGTGATTTGATCGTTCTCAAGCGACAGACAGGAGCGTAATCTTACCCCTCACATTCTCTGCAGTTGAACTTGTTGTTTATCGCCGCAGTCGACAACTGGAGTTCAATTCAGGCGGTATTTGATGAGACTTCCGTTTGAACTGACCCATTCTGAGCCGTCTTCCTTTTTTTAGAGGAATAGTGAGACCAAGTCAAAATGTTATGAAATATTGAAGCAAGCAGTCGCCTTTCGTTTCGATCTATGAAGAACACATTGTTATTCGCAAATCCCGCCTCTGCTGAACTGGCATTGTGTTCGACAGCGGCGCGTTGACTTCAAGAAAAGATGAAACAGCTAAATCGCGGTTGCAAATTTTGAAGCGTTTTGATTTTGTTTTCAAAAGAGTCCCGTTGACCTTCACTCATTGTCATGTATTCTTGGCTCGTTTTGTCGTTTTGTCATCATGGCCGGCTACTTCTCCCGCAAGCGGTCTTTGCTTCGACCCATCCTTGTAGGTCCTCTTGGCTTGCGATTTTCGCCTATTAGCCGACCGATGTACAAGAGCCATGACGAGGACGGAGTTTGAAATGAACACTCTCAAATCATGAGTTTCGCTTGCTTACATCGCGGTTTCAAGATTAGTATTTTTAGATACACAAATATTGCCGACGTTTGTCCTGCTCGTCCTGCGACCTTCATTATTGTAGCCACACCAGCAATAGAAGCGTGTAAGTCTCGCCCAACAGTACGAGTTTCAGTGTAAACTTGTCATCCTACATATTTCACGGTTGATCTTATTTACAATAGTTGCTCCGGTTACTTGACTTTTGATCTCACAACCTATTGTTTTAGCTAAATAGTTGGCTGGGTTCATTCTTTGGCAAAGCAAGGACATTGAAGCGATAAAGCCTACGCTTCCGGAAATCGGGTTGGAACTCTTGGCCAATCCTTCATTTCGCGGCTTTGCTGATTCTATATTCCTGAGTACAAATCCGGTTGCCAGTAGTCTTTCGGAAACCGTGAGTTAGTATTTTCCCCCACGTGTTAGCAGTCGATCAGAATGTTTTCAATTGGAAATGCCGCTTTTGGCCGGAAGAATTCAAGTCTTGGAACTGACTCACTCGTCCCGTTGAACATATGGCCAGCGGGCGGGGTTGATAGGTGTTCCTCGCTTGCATCGCCGTCCTCCGTTTTTTTTTTGAATTGGCTGAATCGCAATTATTGGCATGGACCTAAACGGTTGGAACTTGAAGGGTTCAAACCCTTGCATAGTCCGAATCTGAACGGGTTTCAACGTCTCGATCGTTCGAACTCTGTATGTCTCTCTAATTTAAACGCTCGTGTGGCGGTTTCAGCGACTTCACTTACAACAAGAAGTATCAAAACGTCTGTTAGATAGGGAAAACGGCCGTCCTCTGAACAGCATCTGTCTTTTGAGTGAAAAGCTTCTCTGGCTAGTTCGATTGGCCTTCATTTCAGCAGTTGGAGGCTTGTTCTAACTGAGCGTATGGGTGAGTGGGATGGTTCTATAGCTGCGACTGCCCGAAGCTGTGTTGTTAGACACTGTTATGCCCGTTGATTTCAATTTCTGTTTGTGCAGTGATGCCGTTGCCGCTGCCAATAGTCCAGCTGGGAATGATCACGCGCTGATCGGTATGCTTTCGGTTCAATTCCTAGGCATTATTGCTGCAAAGTAGCGCAGCACCTCTCTCTGCAAGATCGAGCTGAGAGCAAAGCTCGCGACAATCGTTGTGGTCTGACTTGCAGTAGAATCAGAAATGAAGACTTTCAAATAAGGAATTTTGCTTACTCACATCGCGGTTTCTGTGACGCATTTTTCAAAACCACAAATGTTGCAAATATTGTAATAGTGGTATCGGATGGTCAACGAAGTAACGTCTTTATCGTGAGCACCTATTGTCGAACCAGAGAGTATTTCCCTCGCGCCTCCATTTTGATCTACAACCTGGTTAGAGCAGTCAACTTCACAGCCTTCGTTCTCAGCGTCCAGTGCATGTTTTCCAGAGCTGTAAAAAGTGTCTGATAGATCGTATGGTCTACTTTCATGTGGTTTTTGTCCGGCCAGTAGGGATTGCATTCTCCTGCCCAAAATGATGATTATTTTCAGTCGTGATTTCGTAGAAAATGAATCTGGAAATTTTTTTCTAACTTAGCAGGTTTGAAAGAGGGGGTCGAGATCTACAAGATGGTATGTTTCCCATTTCCAGGAAAACTCAAAACCCATACTAACCGACAGTCGGAAACAAAAACCACATGAAAGTAGACCATACGATCTATCCGACACTTTTTACAGCTCTGGAAAACATGCACTGGACGCTGAGAACGAAGGCTGTGAAGTTGACTGCTCTAACCAGGTTGTAGATCAAAGTGGAGGCGCGAGGGAAATACTCTCTGGTTCGACAATAAGTTCACAAAACGCAATGCGATAGCCGACGAATTGAAGCGCATTAAGTCTTTCTCTTATTCATAAAGAATGAAACAGCCGATTCAGGGAACTCTACCTGAAATGTTAGTGCAAGCAAGAAGTGATTTCAGAACGAGATCAGCGTCTTCTCACGCGCACTGAGCATGTTGTGTCCCGAGACCTTCAGCGAGGGACGCGTCTCTCCTCTTCACCGTGCGGACCTCGTAGTGTGTTTCCCGTCTCACTAAAAATGCAAGGACGCTCTCACGGTACCACCTGAACAGGCATATCAGCTGCGTTGGCAAAAGAATTCTTCATACAGGTCGAAACGAAAGGAGTGCGGCTTGGCATTCATTTACAAAGTTTAAAACTGTCGACTCCAGGTTACTTTACTCATTGACCCCGATGAGGCTAGAGCTCTGAATGGACGGACTTTCATTATGTCACTTATTAGCAAACTGGGAAACTGTCGATTCCAGAGTTAACCGGTAGACTGCGTTGTGAAACGTTAGAGAACGAATTGCGCCCGCTGATTGAACGACAACTCTGTGATCCGATAGTGAGACATACACGAGAGACGAAAAATGTCGAAGAGCTGAATCCGCGAATTGAAGCTCTTTTGAAGATGATCGTCTGAAACATATGAAACCGATTTTGAGAGAACTGTGATTCCAATTGAACGGCGAGGAACCCGCACAAAGGGACGGTTGAACTCTACAAAACGGGTCAAACGATAGTACGTGTAGTATTGATCGAGGCCAAGAAGGCTAATCAGTAGACTGCATCTGAAACGATATTCAAGGAATTGCGCCTGCTGATTACATTGAGCGACTCTGTGAATGACAAAACTGTGAGAGAGATGAAACATGGCGAAGATCTGAAACAGTGAAGTAACATCACAGTTGACGAGCACATGGACTCGACACGAGATACAGGAGAACATGCTCGAAATCTATGAGGAGGTCAGGGCAGTTGACGAGCACGTAAACTCACAGAGAGAAGTTGAAGCTCTTACTTGTGATTTAAAGAAGAGGAGCTGTGGTTCAAATGCGATAAGCGTGATTTCGCGTGCGCTCGACACCGTCGTGCCTGGCGGCTTTCAACGCGCTACGTCTCGGGTCTTCAAAAAGCTCATGAGGTTCGGCTGGAGGCTCATCGTTTCTATATAATGCCGTGGTCGACAGAACTCCATCCAATAAGGCACCTCGAGTGAGTACATAACTTACAGTCCTGCCTGCACGCGCCGTACACGCGTCACCCTACTACAGGCTGACGCGCGTCAGCACGCGTCACTCTACT
>JAQIXL010003383.1:0-10497 GCA_034700245.1 Poikilolaimus oxycercus
TGCGAATTATTTTCCGCGTCCGATCTCCCATGTTCTCCATCCGAAGGCCGTGCTCCGGATGAGACAAAGTTGAGAAAGAAATGCTAAAATATTGAAAATGCAGCTGAGGAAAGTGTTTACCGGTCCACCGGGACGAACTTTGTTGTACATATATCGATAGTTGGTCCTGTACACCCACACAAAGTATGATTGAACGAACATGAGAGCGATAAACAGAAGCACGTAGCAGGCGTTCAAAGCCCGTTCTGAAAATCCCAACGTCAACTCATTCATTGGCCAAAACCAACCAATCCCTGCATCAAAATCGGTCTCGATTCCCGTCAACGCCGTCGTGACTCGAAGTGCGGCGCAAAGTCCGAGGAATGCATAGAAAGCCATAACAGCAAAGAAGAGTGTGTGACAAGCCTGTCATCTTCAGTTTTTAAAGTAAATGAAAACTAACGTTAAAGATCATGAATGGTAGCATGAAGGGACGTTCGTACCTGAGAATTCCATAAAGGAACATTGCCACGAAGACTAACATAATCGCTTCAGTGAGCATGCTTACTTAAGCAAAACAGAATTAAGTGCCTCTTTCAAGCTCACCGATAAGGAGAGGTATATTGCCGTGAAAAATGGTTATAATCCGTATCAATGATGTGGAAATGGTGAAGCAGATTATTAGAACGATTGCGCCTTCCTTCAAGGAACATTGAACCAAGAAAGTCTTTGTTACCCGGATGGTGAAGAGGCCGCAACAACATCGTGGAATATCGCGGTCGCCGCGCTCGAGACTAGCCATTGTGGCGTTACTTGCTACTGAAATTAATTTGGCCCATGCTCCCACCTACATAGTCCCCTGGGTACGAGCTATAGCTCGAGACAGCGTTGAAACGCTGTACCAACCATAGAGACTTGCACATCAGCACTCAGATTCTGGGTTGTCTCCACGACAACGAGCAGCTGGCTAGCCCATCATTATCAGCTGGCAGTTCTTCGAGACGGAGGGCTTGACACTGTTTTGGTGACATGTCTGCATAGTTGTTGCTGAATGTAACTTTCTAGATGACATGCGTTCAGTCATAAAATTACACTCATATTCACGACGAACTGGACGGACACAAAATACAGTTCCAACAGAGCAGACCACGACGGACACGACGTGTAGGCACGGCAGAAGAAAACAGTGCCCCGTTGATTATTTGTGAACAATGGTTGTTGTGGCACCAGTCGAGTGTACTCATCGATATCGATCATGTGTTCTCAAGTTGCGATTCAATGGTGCGCGAAGACGACGCCGGCCATGGCGGGACGACTGCAGCGATGGAGACCGCAGACGAGCGCCGACTCCTATTCTCAGGGAGGGGCCACCAAAACGGGGATGGAGAGAGAGCGGAGAGGAGAGAGTGTCTCGGCCGAGGGCGTGCAGTCGTCCCCTGCACGGATCCGTGATGACGCCTCCTCCTCGACCCGTCTTCATATGCCGTCTTGCCCATCTCCTAGTCCTTCTTCCCCTCCTCGCCTATGCACAGGAAAAGGCTGAAGTCGACATCAAGGTTTCCGGCGCGTGTAGTCAAAGTAAGTCCGGGTCGAGGCAGACCATTTGTAAGCCTTAGCGCTCCCTTGAGAATGGTAATTAGAATGTTGAAAACTTCGAAAACACGACCTTATGTTGAAATGTGTCAGCGCAGCTTCTACTTATTGTGAGGATTGTTTGAATTACGTCCAAACAGCACATGCTAGCTTGCGTCAGAGTGCTTCAAGTATTCCACCTGTTAGGTGTTGGCAATGCTGATGCCACAAAGAGTAAACGAAAAGTTGAAGTTACCTTTTATGAAAAGACTTTTGCCCCAAACGGTTTTTCAACCTTTTGATGAAGACGCTATCAATCGATGCGCGTCCCCGTCCCACTTCGGCTCGCGGACACAGCTCCTCTATCCTGCTGACCCATCCAAGAAACGGCCTTTCAGTCCGCTTGTCAGCAAAGCCAAAACTGACATCTCATCGAGCACTGAGTCAACCTCCCAGCTGGTGACTACTCGAACAGGCTTTTGGCTTTTGAAAAACTAAGATGTAGTGTCAACAAACATCGTCATGGCTTTCTAAATTAGCAGATTCAAAGGCGCGAAAGAACCTCAATTTCAGTTTACCTGCAACGGAAAGGAATTGACGTTTCGAAGTACAAGCCTTCTGTGCGGTTTAACCCCGACAAGATCAGACTCATTCCCAAGAATCCGGTTATTCCCGGATGTATCAAGATCAAAGCAGAAGGTTCGGTCGTTTCACTTGAAGGTGTGATAGCAGTTTGTCTCGGTTCTTAGGAGTGGAGATCACTCGTCCCGTGAAGAACTTGGTGGCAGAGATCGAGATGCGCGTCGGCGGCACTCCCGATCCGAACAACCCATCGTTGCCGTGCACGAAGAAGATCGACGACAAAGTGAATCAGTGCCCGTGTGCAAAACTCGAAAACACATGGTAGAGTCGACTAGCGTCTCTTTTCTTAGCATCACGTGATCATTTAGTGTTTACTGTGACTTCTGCAAACAACTGAAGTCACAATCGGCGAAAATCTCACTGGGTAGCTCCCTTACACCGCATGGCAGCTCGCGGAAGCACCTCGGAGCTGAAGATTGTCGATGCGAGGAGATGCAGCCTGGTCTCTACGACATCGAAACCGAGATGTGTACTCCCGAGATAGACGACGCCAAGGACTATATCCCGCCGGAGATCCAGAACAACATCCTTGAGAAGCGACCTGTGAGTGTCTCTTCTTCTTTTTGAAGCTTCGCCTCAGGTCTCAATGTTCATCACAGTCTACCTTATGGATCTCGAGCAGCGGTCTAGTCAAGAATCGTACTTGTCCGCCTTTGGACGAGCCATCCTCCAACGGCGAATGGCTCAAAGCACCGTGGCGTGCTTCCTTCTCGGCATCGATGTGAAGTTGGCCGGAGGAGGAAATCGACACTAGGTCCAAGGCCTGCCTGTCTATTTCGTGGTTCTCTGATTTGTACGTCTTTCGCGCGTGGACGCTGAACTTGGGGACGATAATCATGCATTTGTCTTTTCTTGACCGAAGACCTCAGACTGATGATGTCTGCTTGTTCATATGGTAAACGTTTCTCCACACAAATTTTCTCATTGCACAGCGAATAGAAGATCTCTCTTGCATCTGCAAAAGTGAACTGCGAGGGGGGGGGGGCGAACGGGGTATGATCCATGTCCGCGCAAATGTTCGAATGGCTGGAACATGCATATGAAGAATGAGAGAGGGAGACGGACCTAGAGGACCGGTCTGTGGAACATGGCGAGCCAAGTGAATGGCTACTTCACCTCAACACGGTTTCTGCCTGGTACTTGACGTGAACGCGAGCCGATCGAGTGGGCCCGGCTGCGCGGATTTAACGCCTCGAGCGTCTTTGTTCGACCTTTTTTTGTTCTTCATCCTCCTCCGGCTCGCCCAGGGCGCCCCCACCGGTGTTGGTGGCCAATGTGGGCCAGCAGTACCATCGATTCTCGTGGTCTCTCTCGAGCATCCAGTGTCCACCTGTGTCTATCCCGGAATTCCTCTGTCTAGATGCGGCTTCTCCCTCTGCTTCTCTACCTGGGCATAGTTCAATGCCAACACCTTCAAGTTAGCTTGAATCGTCATCAAGGTTGCGCATGGAAGAAGTCTGGTGAGATGTGCTGATGCAACATGCAGGAATGTTTAGACAGTAGTTGGCATCGTAAGATGGTGTTCGAGGGTGGGTCGAAGGGTCATGGAGCGCAGCTCGTGCCCACCGCTCAGAAGGGCTGCTACTCCATCTCGGTTTGACCTTGATTTCACGAGAGTGGAACGAGTGACGTTCAAGGGTCGAGTAGAAATCCTCGAGGACATCACCGAGGAGCTACTCATTTATCTCTCCGTCTCGACGACCGGAGACATGGCCGAGCCGCCCGAGAAGTGTCGAGACGCGAATCCGGAAACGGGCTGCGGGGGAATTGGTTCCTGGTGCGGGCCTCTGCACTGTTCAAATGACCAAAGAATTTCAGTCTCTACTGCAAGCCGTGTTCCAGTCTCGATTCTCTTGGCAAGATCCTCGGGGCGCAACTCATTGTCAACGGCAAGGAGGCTGGATGCGAACCGCTGAAAGTCGGTGCTTGTAATGATAAACAGAGGAGCCGCTTTAGAAAGGAGTTTATGAGAACGTCGAATTGCGGTTCTGTTTGCCCGACGTTCATGCGTTGTTAGAATGGCAAGGTGTCTCTGCCAAGGCCTTCGAGCACATCATCCAGGCTTCCAAACCGGCAAGTCAACTGTTTGAAACAATTTTGTTGCAGGAAAAAGGACCACCGAAGATCAGCCTCTTCGTCACGGTTTATGTCTTTGACAAGAATGTTCGCCCACTGCTCTCGTATGAACTGACTGATTGAGTGAAGCAGATCTTTGTGTTTAGGTCGCAGCGCAAACTAGAGAAGCGATTGAAGGAGCTGCGTGGTGTGAAAGCTGAGGAACAACTGGACACGGCCACCTACTGGAATCTGCCCTTCAATCAGATGATCCAAAAGAAGCAGGTCTTCATTGCGTGCCACAAGCTCTTCGGATCCGTGCAAGTCGTCGATGAACTGCCCGGACCTGGACCGCTGTCCTAGACTTGTGTTTCACCCCTCATTGTTGTGTCTGTGAAGATAAACTATTTTCGGTTCGTCAAACCACACGAGCCAGGCCGAAATCAGCCCAATAGTGGAAAATAATAAAAAGCGAAGAGAGTGTCCGTCTTCGAAGTGCGTTTCGCTCTAAAAGCGGTGGACCGAGAGCGAAGAGATGGCGAAAAGAAGCGGCGACGAGACACGCGTTGGACACGGCTTGCTGATGAAAAAAACGGCCGAGGGCCACGATTGGACAGTGCGAACCAGTTTAGCCCTCCTCCTGGCCACTCCTAGCCCACGCCTGCATGGCCCAGAGGTGACCAGAAGCGGCTCCAACACTGGTGACATCGTGGTCGGTCCGTTTTGCTTTGTCACTCGTCCCTGCTCTTATGACGTCTGCTTATGATTCGGCGGAATTTCACACTGATTCATCTCTCTTATTATATCAGCTGGATGATTGGCTCACCATAGCGATGTCTGCTGTCTGCCTTGGATATGACTCTTTATACCCGTTCACAGCAGACCCGTGTTTAAAGGGCTTATTCGCTGGCTCATTTAGTCATCTGGAGCTGGCGTGGTCGCCCTTTGACGTTATTCAGTCGATTCTTTTAGATGTTCCTATTACGGTGCCTCTGCTTGGTGAGCTTAGGCACCGTGGTCTTCTCTGTTAATATTGGCGATGATCTCAGCTTCAGTCTCGAGCTCATTAAGCACCAGCCTTGCGTTAAGAAGCCAGGTAAGCTGTGGTTTCACTTAAATTTGTACGTTCTAGGGACCTCCTGGACACAAAAATTAGAGTTTGAAAGCGGCAATGACCGAACTGGTCCAAAGCTTGAACCTCTTCCGGGACGGCCCAATTGCTTCTCCATTGGTGGCAAAGTCATTGTGCATGAGGTACATGAACATGTAGTTCTTTTGAAGAATTATTTAAGGAATTCCGCGGTGAATTCAGCATCTACCTGGAGCTGAAAAACTCGGCGAACAAGCGTCAGGTCCCCGAGAGCTGTGTGAACCAGCAGGCGAATGGCTGCGGCGGCTTCGGTTCTTGGTCAGTTTTCCTGTTTCAACGAGAGAGAGCGATGAGCTCACAGCCTCTACTGCAACGCCTGCGAGACATTCGGCTCCAGCATTGGCGTGCAAGCTCAACTGCTCCTCGATGGCAAGCCGATCAAGTGCACTGTGAGGACGTGCTGGCATCTTTGAAGGCTCTTTCAGGATGGCTTGAGGAAGGGAACATACGACAATCTGCAGCTAGCTTTTTGTCTTCCCAACATCGAGGAAGTCTTCAAGTCGCAAGGACTCACCAAAGAGACCTTCCTTCAACTTCTAACCAATGAGGTTTCAAACAAAGTGTTTGTCACTATGCGATTCAGGACGGCACCCCACTTCGATCGATGGGAGTCTTCGCGACAGTCTACGTCTTCGACACGGACGTTTCGAAGCAAATGCAGACACAAGCTCGCATCGAATCCGTTTATCGAAAGACAAAGAAGAGCTTCTTCAAGGTGAGCCACAACTCCAGTCGAGGCAACGTTGCAGGATGAGCCCCTGCCGCCTGAGGTCTACTGGAGTCTGCCATTCAATCAGATGCTCAAGAAGCAAGAAGTATTCGTCGCATGCCACAAGATCTACGGAAACCTCAAGGTACGCCAACACTAACTAAGGACCGTCACTGTCGCTTCTCGCCGACGTGCTGTACAGCTCGTTTATTAGTTATTGTGTAGTTGTGCCTCTCTCGAATGCCCTAATATGTCTCTCAGTCGCCATTCCTCTTGGAAATGGAGCTTGTGTCGGGAATAAAACTTGGTGCCCTTACATGGGATGGTGAGGGTATCAGCGGGTTTTTGCCAAGACGGATCAAGACTCGCTTTTTGGCGGTGCACGACGACGACGAAGACCTCATGGTATGTGCATGGGGGCAAGCAGCACGACTCGAGGCAGGGACAGGATCCGGCCTGCCGCGGGGTGAGCCGCGTCTCTTGCTCCCTCCTCGCCCCTCCTTTCATCTCTTCCCTATCATATCTCGTTTCGCTTAGCTCAACACTCATGTCCGCGTCATCCCATACACAGAGAGAAGAATTGGTCGAAGAGAATCCAGTGTGGGAGAATTCCCTCCAGATGCCAATCAAGCCTTCTTCGACGTGTGGGAAGAAGGGGGCAAAAGGCAAGGAGAGACACAAAACGAAGACTTCTCAGTTCGCGGATTCAAGGTGATCGCCGAGCGTCGACCCGCACAACGACGCGCGACGAAGGAGAGAGAGGGAACCTGAAATAGGCAAGAGAGAGGGGAGAGGAGAGGGTGAAGGAGTGGGGCGAGAAGGACGGCTGGGAGAAGGACGACGCGGCGCCGCCCCTCCACTCCTCCGAGTCCGTGGCGCTCGCCGTCGTCACTGCGCCTTCGAGCAGACGCCTTGTTGCTTCGAGGATGTCGAGGATGCTCGTTGCCCTTCTCCTCGTCGTGCCATTCGTACTCGCTGTCGACAAGGACATCAACGTCCGAATCGAGCGCCACTTCCCTTGCTCGGCCAGTTCTGGTAAGTCTTCTTTTGTTCAGTTTGTAAACGCTGCATCGGAAACTGTGCCATGAAGGGATTCTTCACGCAACATATGCAACGCATACTAGAAGAGTTCATACATTGAGGACGTCCTTGCTATACTTTTTTCCTCTTTTGCTTGAGCGAACTTCACATTGGCGCGGAATAGTAGGCGAACAGTGAATGCGATTCGCCTGTCTCGTCTCGCAGAAGATGCTTTACGACATTGTCTGTCTCTCTAGACGGTTAGGTTGTCAGAAGGAGAAGAACACTCTGCTAGTTCTTTAGTCTCACGCGCCACATTTACCGAGAAATATGAAATTCAAATTTTCTGCATTTTGTAGCGAACAAAAGTATTTAGAGCGATTTTTGTTGTTTGGGAAGCCCATCGTGCATTTTCCTGTCGTTCGAATTGGTCCGAGTTCGTCTGTCCGTCTTATTTGCTTCGAGTGTACCGGTCGAAAAGTTTTCGCTCCACAAAAACAAACACACGTCAGTGGCAGGCAGCTACTGATGTGCACAACGATTTCAGGACCACAAAAAGACAGACTGCTCATCAAGTTCCCTAGTTACAAGACGGCTGGCGTGCAGTTCACCGAAGAGGTCAATAATCAGGGACAGAAGTGCTTCCGAATGAGCGGCGGCAACGTTGAGGTCCGTGATTTTTCACTCTCTTTCCCAGAAAGCGAACACCTTCTCCTTTGAAACATGAAATGCGTACTTGTGTTGTGGCATGCTGGAGTCTGATTTGTGCCAGCACAACTCATCTTCAACGTTTCCTCCTCACATTCGCGTCTCCTTGGTGGCCCTCTAGCTGAGTCGCGCATAACTCGTTCCACGACTGCCCGGCGTCGTCGCCGCGGTGGCGGCGGCGGCTCTTCCAAACACACCGCAACGTGTATGAGAGCGCGTGACGTCACATGCGACGCAGGTGAAGGTGAAAAGGCGGCCAGCGTTGATCGGCGAATTGAAGCGCTACATCCCGGAGCTACTGCCCCCTAAGCGGTTTTTTTTCCGCCATGAAATCAACAGCAACCTTGTTGTTTGTGATCAAGAGCACGACGTTGTTTTGAACTACTTTATTGCGAAATTTCAGGTTTTCCCTCCAGGGCTGCCCGGCAACCGACAATATTACGTCCATCTTGAGACGCGTATCGGCATCAAGGGCAAGCCCGAGCGATGCGTGAACGCCGACGCTAATGGCTGCGGTGGCATCGGATCTTGGTGAGTGGTTGAGAACTATGGACATTGAACTTCGTCTTTAGTGTCCACTGTGACATCTGTCATCAAATGGGTGGTGCTTTGAAGAACTTCGTGCAGATCTATCAGGGTAATCAACCCGCCCAGTGCTCGGATCGCGGACTTGCGCCCGGTGCCTATAAAGATCTCTCGCTTCGTGTCTGTCTTCCTTCCAAGAACCAACTCTTGCCTTTCCTGGATGAGGTAATTTTATTTTTGGGTGACTGGCTAACCGTTACAGAACTCCAACCGAGCTGAGCAAATCTGGGACCTCTTCCTCAACACGAGGGCTCGCTCTGGGGTTTGTCTCATTCTTCCTTTCTTGAAATTGAACCGCCTTAGGAGATTCCACTTGTGATTGCCGCTCGACTCTTCGATCGCCCCATCAACAATCTGCCCGCGGCGACCATTAACGATCTCCTCCACGGCAGCAAAGATGGAATGATTGGCTGTCACTGGATCTACGCCACCGTCTCGCAGAACTAACAGTCTACAAAATCACCAAAGCTTTTAAAGATCTGAAAACTCTGTTCTCAATGAAATCCATCCCTTGTTTTCTCTAACAATAAGGCCTTGAAAGCCTCTTCAAAATTTTTCTCGTCCAGATCGATCATGTGTTTTGCGTTGTTTTGTCAATTCGGGTAACCGAAGAATCGTGCTTCTCTGTGAACATTCTCTGCTGTATTCATGCGATTTGTTGAAAATCAGTAAATAATAGAATTTCCACGAGCGTCAACTGGAACAGATGTATGTACGCTAAGAAAGACCTTGCAAGGAGTCTTCACAGCTTGTTCTCCTCAAGTGCCGAGCATGAAAGGCTATTTCCGGCAATCTATTCTGAGGGCTGCAAGCGGATCTTCGCGAGCAACTGGTTCCGTGAGTGTCATGGAAACACATCCGCTTGTCTGCGAAGCGTGAATCACCAACAGACTTCGTCAGAGTTTTGAAGAAATGCGTTTACACGAGGTCAGGAATGCAAAAAAGCGAACATCCGCACGGAATCTCAAATAAGTCTCTGAGATCGGTCGCCAAACTCGGGCAACCAAGGAGGTTCGCTGTCGAGGCGCTTCAGAAGTTCTACGACCTTGAGGAAAGCGTCCTCAACGTTGGATTCTCGAACAAGACCTAAGTGGGCGAAGTCCTCGAAACATCAGCAACCGACCATTGAGGTAGATGCCCATCTTCTCCAGGGCTTCGGCGTCCTTTTTCAATTCCTCAATGGCGTGCTGTTCGCGTTGCTCGAACGACTCTTCAGACTCTTCATCGTAGGGCTGCGCCATTCTGAACATCATTTTTTTATTAACGCAGTCCTCTTTCAATGTTTTTATAATCGGGAATCAACTCACAAAAGACGACGCCAGGAAGTCGCGCCAACAAAAACTACAATGGGAAAGATGTTCTTCTGCATGAGGCGCACAATAGCGTTCGACGAGTCAAGCACGCAGTGCTTCCCCTGCACAAAGACGCAAAATAACTTCTTTCACAGCTCTTACGTCTTTCTGTGCGACCTGTCGAACCGAGGCCTCGCTTGTGCCGTACAGCTCCGCGGCGTGTTCGCCGGCATCAATGAAAAGCCCTTGTGAAAGCATTTGTTCCATGGTTGAGCGACGAACAAAGTAGTATTCTCTTCCATGAAGCTCGCCCGTTCGTCGCATACGAGTCGTGTCTAAAGAGTTTAGTCATGGCTGCGTTGAAACTGTCTTAATGTTCGTCCTGGGAATCCATTCAAAGGGCTGATTTTCCACTCTGACTCTCTTTGACAACCATGCTCGGCTCAAAATTCGGCACATCTTGGCATGAGAGCAGAGTGTACAACTCTTCAAGTGATGTTTTGAATACAACAGTGCGCGATGAAAATTGAGGCACAAGACAAACTTACGCGGTACAGCCCACGCATATTCTTGAGGTAATCGAGCCAACAGCAAGTCTTGTACTTGATCACGGAACGAACCAATGAGGATCAGCGGCTGAGAATACGCAACTAGCAAAAAATAACTGTCAGAAAGTTGTTCAACTCCTGCTTACTCTCTGTTTTGTACACATTCACGTAGACAGCATTCGACGGCCGCGGGATTTTTCCGATTGCTCCCGTCCTCGTATTCCTTGCTTCAATGTC
>JAQIXL010003384.1:0-10493 GCA_034700245.1 Poikilolaimus oxycercus
CCCGAGGGACGCTGGCTGTTGTTCGGCAACAGTTCAAATCCCTACAGCGGGCCTCTCACAACTGTTCTACAGGTCCGACATTGCAGTTGACAGAGCAAGAAATTCCAGGCACCATTAGACACGCTTCTCTTCTTTATCAAGGACCAAGATGCGGACGCTGTTCCGGGAGAGTTTTGCCAATTTTATTGAAAGCTGCAGTCGGACACTATCAAATAAAGACCTCGTTCAATAAGAAAGCTATAAAAATTTGGTGACATCAAATTGCGGCAGCGAATGACAAGAAACGCGAACACTCCTAAAATGTGATAACGACAGAAAACTGAAACTCACGCAAAATAGAAGTTTGAGCGAACGTAGTTCATTCCTCGGAAGTTGTCGCACAGCAATTTGTGCAGTGTCAGCGTTCGAATGTGATTCAGTTGAGCTGCAAGAAACTCTAAAGATCAGGTTCGTACTCATTGTCAGTGGCGTGTAATCGGAAGTTCCTTGGTTCTCGAAGTAGAAGCGATCGCCAGTCTTGAAGGCGCGGAATTGCTCGGCGAGGATGTAACCGGTCGTCGGTCCGACCTGCAAGTTGAAATTTTGGAAGCGGTGTTCGTGCTATCAGCAGTAAGTTTAAAGGACGAAGTTAACTTCAACTTGAAACTAACCAAAGCATCAGCTGGCCTGCTCTCAGCAAGCAGTCCGACAATCAAATCCACGTCGTCGGGGCTGTTATAAATCCAAAACAAATCGGTTGCAACAAGAACCAAATCGGCTCACTGATTGAAGTCTTGTAATCGTGACTGGAGGGACATTCGAGAAACCAGAGAAAGAAACAGCTGAACCCAGACCGGCGAGGGCTCTGCGAGACTACAATGAGACGGAAATCTTCACCGGTATTTGATGTATCCGGGCAGTCCAACATCACGACCACGCGAAATATCGGCTGCTGCCAAATCGAGTCCCGAATCTGAAACCTTTCTAGCAAAGTAAGCAACTCACATGGAAGATTTCGTCGCTGAAGAACTTCGTTGCGAGCCGTGTAGGAGTAAGCGTGGTCCATGGTTCGAGCAGGAACACTTTGAAAGCCTAAAAGAGTTTCTTCTTCCGCCTCTAACTGCACCTTCAGCAACGGAAGCAATGTTTCCTGTTGACGCGTCATACGCTTGATCCGTGACAAAGAAGCTGTTGCCAAGCGGCAATGTCGAAGCTATTGAGGCGTTTCTAAATTCAAACTTGATGCCAGAAGTGCCACTTGCCCATTGGTCGTGCGGGCAATATCATTGCGAATCTGTGTATGGAAGACACGAAATGCTGCAGCAGAGAACTCCAACGACGTCTGAGGCGTCTGTGAAGGATTGTAGCCTGATCAAATGATTTGAGTGGTGAGGAACTCGCCTTGAAAGTAGGCATTGTTGCGAGGATTGAGATCGAACTGCTGCATGAGAGCCGAGCCGAGAATGGGCGGAAGATACTCTGCGTAGACAATGTTCTGGTACCACGCCATCATAATTCGTCGAGTTTTCTGAAATCCAGAGCGCATACTCGAATCATTGAACTGATTTGATTTCCGCACACTTCGAATGAAGTGTGAAACATACTTGATAGATCTGCTCATCGGTCCAGCTAGGTCGTTGAGCAGCAAATTGCCTGGCAACGGCATTGTGTGCTCGAATGAAGGCAGTGTGAAGCACAACGAGACCCGGATGCTGAGAATTGCGAGGATCTCCGGCTTGGAAGCAAGGATAGCGAGGGCCCGACTGGCAGACCGGGTCCTGAAGACGTACATAATTTTGTCTCCGAAACGCCGTCGGACGATTACTGATTTCTTTGCCCTCTTTGCATTCTCTAACAAATGAAACTTACCGGCAAAAGCCGCTGAGGCGGAAGATCGTAGCCACTCGCGACGTACGTTTTCATTTGACCGCCTGACATAGTTCTCAACGCTCCGGCAATACACTCATTTGTTCCGTAGACTTGCGAAAGATCGACGAAGGCCGAGTTCTGCTTTAATTGCACTTCTTTCAAGCCTTTCAACCTCGTTGATTTGAGTTCGAACACCACCCGGATTGCCATCGGCCGCTCGAGTCAAGTCCATGCATCTTGATGTGCCAAAAGGTGTCGTCGACGGGAAGACCGGATCTCCTTGTGGAATTGCAATAGGAATGCAGTTCGGATTCGAGGCCGAAGAGCACTGAGAACAGTTGACTGGTCCATTCGCGTCTAAAAGATCGGTTTCACTGGCAATGTTCTCACAAACCAGCCGCATTTGGGAATCGGAGCACGTCATGACCAAGGAATTGCCCAAAGAGCATGTGGAGATACTCCACAGCAAGTGGATCCGACTGGCCTTCTTGTTGATCGTCCTGAACACTCAGTTTTCCGGGCCGTCAAACCTGCATGAAGGCATTTGAGACGACGCGCGGCAGTGGCAACGTCCTGCCATTAGCTGCTCTGCTTCGAGGAGTACCTCGGCCTGAACCATAACAACCCTTTTCTCGAGGCTTACCGTTGTCATAGGCAGCTGCGAGAAGCCTTCGCTGTGCCTGATTTGTCGCTCCACTGTTCGTGTTCATCAAATTGTTGCAAACGCCGGTGATCGAAGCAAATTCCTTGTACGTGGAGCAAGGTTGCGCAGCAGTAGGGCACGGTGGCTCGACAGTGAAAGTGCCGCCTGAAATCGTCCTTCAGGCAAAAAGAGGAAATGAACCGTTGCCGTTTTGTTGCGGAGGCGGCTGCATTCCTTGATTGTTGCCTCCTTGCATTGGCGGTGGTGGCATGCCCTGATTCGGCGGGGGAGGTCGTTGTCCGGGCGGTGGAGGCCTCATAGGTGGCGGTCCTTGTCGCTTTTCTCGCGACAAGGCAAACGGGCATTGAGCAACAGCAATATTTACGAGAAGACTGAAACATGTCAAGCTCAACAGCACCTCACCTGATAGTCAGAATGGTAAAAATGAATGTGGACTTCATTCTAGCAAAATGTAAAAAAAACCAATGAGTTTCAACTGACTCAAAACTCAGCAAGTTCAAAGAAATGATACTAGCTGGTGGGCTTCGAAAAATGTTGGACAAATTTCTCGCACCCGAAAGACGAGGAGCGTCGCATCTTTATATACTCTTCTCTGGTTTCGACTTGACGTCGATGTGTGAGGGAACAGGGCGCTGGCATCGGAACAATGCACAAGGAGCGGAACCAATTGTTTGCTTTCCGATTTTGTGGTCGAATGGTAAGCCGCCGGAAGATCAATGTGAACTCTGCTTGGCCTTTTCGCACCGGAACAGTTCAGGACGACCTTGCCTTGGTGGAGGCGAAAAACTACATAGAGGCACTCCACTGTTGCAGAGTTGAAGAAAACTGCTCACGCCAAATCCCGGCATATATATACGCAGGAGTAATAAGAAATGTGCCCCTTTGTGTTGTTGGGTAGAGTTTCTCTGCTCTAATTCAGGTGAGCACGGCAGATGCACGTTTATTCACATTAGCCAGTCACAGTCACGCACATGTTTCTCCTTCAATTATCTGAGGCAATATTTCTTAAGAATTTTTTCAAATTCCTTCGTTAATGTCAACTTATTTCACTTGACGTTTTGGGGGCCTTGAGCAGAGAAACGAGTTCACGACGAAAGTCGTGCCTGTAGAAGATGTACAGCGGCAGGTTTAAACACGAAGCCATTGCATAGAGGCAATACGCAGCACCTGCAGCAATTTTGAAATTCAAAAGTAAAAGTTACCGATGAGAAGAACGTTCAGTTGAACCTCAAAATCTTCAAGGACAATCAACGCACTGGGAATGGCAACAAAAACGACAGAAATACCCGAGATGAAAAGTAGCAGCTTCAAGCGAGACCTTTCATGTCTATCGATATTCGACTAACGACAAGAATCATATTTTGCTTGAGCAAGCCACGTACCACGGCACTTTGGGGCTTCATCAAAGTTCGTCGGTAGAGAACCAGTAACACGACAAACGAGAAAAGAAACGCCAAAGAACTGCCGCCATAATGAAAAACACAAAACGTTCTTGAGGTCGACTGGCACACATTACAAAGACGATCTTTGTTCACTCGTTTGGAGTCGACGCACAAAAAAGAGATTCCGAGACCGACCTATGTGGATCCTGATACTCATTTGCCATTCACTAACCGCCGACGCACAGACTGCAAATACTCCAAGAGCGCGCCTATGACGAAAACTCCACACATTTTGGTACCACACAAAGCTGTGAACAGCAACGTATCTTTCAGCTGCGAGACAGATGCAAACCCAAGCCGGAAATTGACCTGAGAACTAAGCTTTTCTTTTGTTCAACCAACCCGCGACTATGTAAAGGACGGGCCAAGGATGATGTGTGAGGCACTCTAGCGGTTTCGTTGGTTCATCAAACTCATCACGGGCGATCAGTTTGGAGCGAAAAATGGCCGAGACTAATATTGAAGCACCATTTATCTAAAAGGTTTCTTGATGCCTAGGAAACCTACGAGATCAGCAAATGCTAAAAATTGATAAAGCACGAATTTCTTCCTTAATGTCGTAGTAAAAAACACAATAATAATGGGAAGGTTGCATAAAATCGCTAGTGTACCGAAACAAAAGTAGAGCATTAGTCGAAATTCGAGCTGGTGCTAAAAGTTTTGGGTCTAATAGTCACAACTTACCAATGAATCCATCAGCAGAATTATGAAAACTAAGGTAATTCGCGCCGTAACAAATGACGCACAGTGAATCTTGCTGAACCCGTGATACTAGTGGAGGCAATGCTTCCCCCAGGGAGAAGGCTACCTGAAATTGCAGGTGCTCGCTGGTGAGACTGCAACGTGTCGGAAATAGATACTTTGAGGGTGTGGAGTTGCGGGGAAAAGCGTGAACAACCGAATTTGCAACGTAGTCCAACTGCTCTCTGCTCGGTTTTGGATGACGATCATCGACTAGACATAAATGCAAGCGTAATTGTAACACTTTCGCAAATAATTCAGAACATTCATGAAGCCAGCGTTTCTCTTATTTCTGTCGATTCGACCACATGTTCTCTCCAATTTCGTTCCAACGTCAACATGTGGTTTACCTCACCGACGAGCTCAAAGAAACACCCAGCGGTTCATTTTTCTAACGGTCTTATGAACCTTTCCCTCAGAAATTCGTTTCGAAACATTTCAGCCACCCTCTCAACATCGCAAGCGCCGCGCTGCTCAAACACAAAGTTGAGGAAAAAGCTGAGTCAGCATCAGTCTACTCTTTGACCACAATTCCGATGATGCAATGATTTCAACAAACTTGCGTTTTCGAGAGGCGTAACCAGCAAGTGAAAATGTTAGTGAGTTCGCATGATGAAACTTTACGGAAATCAAAACGTACAAAAGCAATTCGGAGACAGGTGACTCTATTTCACTCTTTTGTAGAGTTGAGTGCAGCAACTTTGCTTGTTCTCCCCTTCTTCGAATAGCAAGTCGTTTGACTATTTGCTTTCAGGACAAAGATGGCCGGAACTTCAAATTCAAGCAGCAAGCGTTCGGTGCGCTTTGCACCAGAAGGTAAACTTTTAGGTGTCAAGCTAGCTACTTTTGTTTTAGACTTTGCCCCGTTAGGTGAGGAGAGCGAAGATGAATTCACGCCCAACATGCGCCAAAGCCTTTGCCACATTCGGATTCAACAACTAACAAATAAGCGAAAGGTAACAACTGTTCAAGGAATTCCCGAGGAATACGATTTGAAAAGAATTGTTCGATATCTGAAAAAGGTACAGACTTCTTTCTTCAAGAGGTCTTTCTTGCAGAAGAACAATTGCAATGGCACAGTTGTCACGCATCGTGAGTATGGCGAGGTCATCCAATTAACAGGCGATCAACGCGATGCAGTCAGGCAATTTCTCTCTCAAGTTGGAATTGTGCGAAATGAGAACATTCGAGTTCATGGTTTCTAGCAAAATATCACCGACTTGTTGTGTTTTATTGTTTTCCTGTTTTTGTTCCTCTGTTGGCATGAGTGCTGAAATTAAAATCATTGTTGTCTTCGTGCGGACGATTCATTTGTGAGACAGAATACAGCCAGATCTCAAAGGATTTCGATGCTCCAAAAACGCACCCGCATGAGTGACAGGGATTGTCGAATTTTGAAAGCCATTCTTTAGACTGCAGCCCCTCATCGATAGAACATCTGTTTATCATTGCTCTCATTGTTAGTCACTTTGCTTGACAGTTCCGACAGCGTATAAAGTCGCAGAGGAAGCAGACTTGAGCAGTTGTGTTGTAACCATGCGGAACAACGCTTTGCTCTTCTCTCTTGCGGTTGCCACAATCTCTGTTGCTCAAAAGCAAGTATCCGTGGCTCGCGGTGCATGTCTCAGTTCCCGCTTCAATGGACTTGTGCATTCGTGTGTGGCGAGAAGCACTTACGAAGGCTCATCAACTTCTCAAAACAACGGATGAAAAATGTTTGAATAAAGTTTAGCGAACAAGCAATACCATCGTCAACAGATCGCTGGGTTCAAGGTTTGGTCTCATTGTCAGGATGCCGAATTCACCATGATTCGAACTCTTGAAGTCGTGGATGTTACGAGCCCTCTTCCTCCGTGCACAAATAGAGTTTTCACGCGATGAATAACCAAAGAGCACGACGTCACTAAACGTGGCTGCCACGCTGAACATAAAAGCCTCGTCGAGTATAAATTTACCGGGTCAGCAAACCGATACCACAGCCATGCGACGCGACTTGCTTGTTACCTCCTGATATTTGTTCTGAATCGCAAGGGCTAAATTCTTTTCCTCTGAGCTCGTGTCCCAGCCTTTGGATATTGTTCAAAGCGTACAATCAACTCTTCTGCAATTACGTAAGTTCTATTCAGGCGCTGTAAGGCTTCAGCTGGTCAAGAATGTTACCTTCGAGAAGGGACGCGCAGAGTCCATCCACAGCGAGTTGGAAAACAGTCTCGTCTTCAGTAAAAGACTAGCAAAACCAAAGTTTAAAAACTTCAGGCTATACTTATCCACATGTTTGGTTCTGGATTGGGCTTCGTCAGCCTGATCTCGCCAGTGGGTATCAATGGGTGGATGGGTCGAAGATAAACTACAGCAATTGGGCTGCTCTAGCACCGGCAAACACATGCGGGCCATCGTCCAAGGTGGGAACTTCATGAAATGAAATAGTTGGGCACAGTGGACTTGTGGATTCATGGAAGGCGAGAAGCCCAACAGCAAGGGTCAGTGGAACAACTACGATTGCAATGCGGTTGACACATTGAAAGGAAAAAACCAGTCTTTTAGAAAGCTGAGGCCGCTCTCTGCAAGCGCCTTTTTGTACCTTAACATTCCTGATTGGCTGAAATGAATTCTGTGTGCTGTTGCGAATTCAGCTTAAAATCTTCAACCTGGCAAGAATAAAGCTGCTATTAAAATGTCTGCCTTCATTGTCGAACGCAAAAATATTTATGTCGAGAGTACATAGTCTGAACCAATTAAACGTCCGTAGAATGAGTGGGCTTTTCAGTAGTCGTTTCATCAGAAACATCGGTGATTTCACTAACTGGATGAACATTTTCAAAAGTGGCCTCTTCGTCAAGGGATTGCTTCTGCGACTTGTAGATCTCTTCTACTCGCTGTCTAGTGGCGACAAGTCGCTCGTTATGAGATCCCAGAGTTTCCTGCGACAAAAGTTCTTTGGTGGGTGGGGCAAGGTTACCGTGCACGAAGCGGTGTCGCCAGCAACAAGAGATTGTGCCTTTTGAAGACTGAGTACCACAAGTTCCTTATTGGCTTCTTCAGCAACAATACAGGCGAGGCGCATCGTCTTCAAAGCATTCGGAAGTTCTTTAGAGTTCTCTGAGACCATCTGTGAGGCACATAAACACACAAGAAGACGAGCCTGGATAAGAAGTGTCGTCAATTTCGCCGCTTCTGTCCAGCTTGTCTCCAGTTTTTCCAAAGTTTTTGTCAGATCCGAGAAGTGTTGCAGCGCGTCTTCGAAGTGAACATCAACAGTTGTAACGATTTTCTTGTGTTTGTCGAAAATATTTCGTTCCTTGAAAACAATTTGTGAGTGATGCTAGCAATGTGCAAACCTGAATATCACTGATTTCCCGTTGATGGTCGGCAATTTTCTGCCCGAGTGCGGCCACATCCGGTCGTTTATCTTGCTTCTCCCGTAAATCTTTCTTCTTCGATAGAACCAGTGACGCCTGTCTCTTGATATCCTCTTCCACTGTTTCGAGATCCTAAATTTCAATGCATTCTCGGAATGCCACTTAAACCTTTTGGATCGATGGTGTACGACAAAACTTTGCTTTTGCGTAGTCCCAGCCCCTGCCGGTCAAATGGCGCTGCTCGTAGGCTTTTGCTGCATCAAGCTCTGAATTTTTCGCAATGTTGGTTGTAACAAAACCCCTACGCATCTGATCGAGAGTATTTCGAAGTTTTCGAAGAGCAACTTCTTCGGCGTCTACTTCGGATTGAAGCTTTTCAATTTCTTGTTGAAATGCTTCATCGGATTCAATCAACTTCTTACACTCCTCGACCTTCGATTTCAGAGAAGCCACTCGTGCACTAAAATACATAGACCCGTTGTGCTGAAACATAGCTCTTACTTGTCTTGCGATTTTGTTTCGGTGTCGATGCCTTGCTTTTGCTCCACTTGAATTGTGCCACCACTTTTCAGCGATTTTTCAAACGACTCGACCACCTATAAATATTATAGATTCTGATTGAACATTTGAAAACCTGTAACAGCTGATGAATTCCCTGCACACCGGCATCGAAATTACAGCGGCATCTTCTGAGCGTGTCAAAAAGACGAGGTTTCGCATCCTCGTCCTGAAATAGTCAATTCGCCTGCTGTCGCTTGCAAAGTGTGCGGCTTCAATGGCCAGCTCGTCCGCTACTAGACGAATGGCTGCGACACGCTGCAGAAGTAGATGAAATCCGTATTCAAAGCAGCTGACAACCGAAAATAACGACAAATGACAACTTGTTAAACATTTCCTACCTCGGCGAGTAGAGGCCCACTGCTCTTACTTTGCAGGAGAGTCGCGCGCAATGTGAGAGTGACCTCATAGTGCTCGACGCCGCCTCCGCCCGCAATAATGGTGACCAATTTCTGGCATTGTCAGCGTTCAAAAAATCTTGTAACCTCAACGGCGAGAGGAAGTTCTAGAACGAAGGCATCAAATTGTTTCGACAGCTCGCCTGAACGTCAGTAACTGGTGAATAATTCAAAACACGAACCAAGTGAAAGTCCCTCGACGGGAACGAGAGACATCTGTAGTGAAGTGCAGAACTGATAAGCAACACTCGAAGAGATATATTAGTGGCTGCAACCCACTTTCTCATCAAATAAGACAAAGAAGATGTTTTATCCACTATTGGCTACAAGGTGCTAGAATAGGGAATGAGCGTTAAAAATACATTGTTCTGGATTAAAAGTGGAAAAAATTCGGTCTCATTTGAGCGCCGGCTTGTCGCTAACACTTTGAACATAGTCGTGCGTCTTGTAGGCGACAATATGCTCCTTGAACTGTCGCAGGAAATTATCCTGCAGGGCGGCTGCAGCTTCGCTTGGCTTCTGCAAAATGCTGTCGCATTTGGGCAAACAACATTGTGCGCTCATGTCAGTTGAATCGCACGACGATTCAAGAATGAAAACGAGCCTTGACGATCTCGCTGACGTAAGCGTCTTCGTTGAACATTGCGCCGGGAGGTCCCTTGGCAGGGGTTCCCGTGGCACCAGAAGCCGCCTCAGCGATCATACGGAGAGCGCCTGTTGCGTAGGTGTCGGACAGTTGGCTTGCTCGAACGCACGAGAGCGCAAAGAAATAGCCGATTTTGGCCGTCTCCACTCCAGCACCCTGAAATTATTCCGTTGCTCAAATGAAGTTGCAAGGTGCACCGCATGTTGAAGTTGCAAGAACTTCTCGTGGAAAGCGGCTATCTGCGCGACGAAGATGTCGAATTGCGAGATGGAATTGCCGACGGCAAGGGACATCTGAAGATACACGAGGGAATACTTGAATACTCACCTTTTCAACACTTTCACTGAGCTCCTTAATTGCTTTGAGCTGATCAGCGGGCACAATTGATCCCCTTTTGTTGTTGGTCTGAAAATTCTTTCGCAATTTGGTTTGTAGCACACCTCCGCAAGCGCATTTCGAAGCTTTGCGAATTCTTGGCTTTCTCTAAGTTGCGAGGCCGCTGCTTGCTCTTGCATCTGCTCGCGTTGGAGCTCGAGGTCTTTAATTGTTTTCTATAAAGAAATGCGTGTAAGTTAATGAAAAGGAACACCTGGATTTCGCTTTTTTCCAGCTTCAAAGCGTTTTCATCGACGGTTGACGTCGTCGTGGACTCCTGAAAATGATTGTTTTCATGCTTACCTACATCAGTACTGGAGAAGAAGATTCGACTGAAGAAGCTCGGGTTCTCAGTTGATGTTGTTGTGGATGTGACATGCTTCTCGCGTAGGGCATCGCTGTTCAAGCGATTGGTAGCTGCCCAGCACTTAAACAGGCATCAAGAATCCGGACCCCCCCCCC
>JAQIXL010003385.1:0-10492 GCA_034700245.1 Poikilolaimus oxycercus
GCCTCGTCTCATCGAACCAGGAGGAAGGATAACGCGCAAAGATCGTGCAAGGACCAAGCAATAGTGTTTGTTAAATAGTTCCAAAATAGCGTTTCAGTCGACGATCGAAGCCACATTACATAAGAAGAACCAACAGAAACAAATAACACGCACTGGAGGGAAGGAGAGGAGAGAAGAGAAAGGTGGAGGCTTGATGGAGAGCCTCAATCGCGAGGCGAACCCGAATGACTGCGGCTGCGACTACGCTCCTCGTCCTTCATCACCGTGTCACCGTTTCCGTTGTGTTGCTTGTCATTGGCAGCGGGCGAGCGGGAACGACTGCGCGATGCAGACCTGCAAGATTTGCCCTCACCAACACCTGAATAATAACTCACTTGCTGCGAGACTTGGAGCGACTGCGGCTGCGAGAGCGGCTCTTGCTCTTCTCCTTCTTCACCGGAGACTTGGAAGCGGACTTCGAGCGGGACTTCGACCTCGACTTAGACTTGCTGCGGCTGCGACGGGAAGAACGGCTGCGGGAGCGCGAACGAGAACGGCTGCGCGAGCGGGACTTGCTGAAAGAACACGTCGAGTGAAAAGTATTCCTTCAAACCTGCGGCTGCGCGAACGAGAGCGCGAGCGGCTACGCTGAGCCTCCTCCGAGTCATCAATGAGCTTGAGCTTGCGTCCGTTGATTTCCTTGCCCTGCATCTTGTCCATAGCACGCAGCAGATCGTCACGATTGGCGAAGCACACCACACTGCAAGGCGGTCATAAGTTCTCTTGTAAGATAATAAATGCCATTCTTACCCTTCGTTACGATGTGTCTTGTGGGCATCCGCGAAGGTCACCTCTCCGCACTGGCGCATCAGGTCCTTGAGGTCCTGCAATCCAAGTAAAGTTAGCCTTTAAAAGGAATCTTTCTTCTCAAAGACAATTTTTTGGAGAAAAGATGGTTTTGGACAGGTTTCAGTGAAGGGACAGTGTGGAGAGAGTTTCGAATGACTTTTGCACAGTGAAGTGAGAGTGTGATCCACTCTTACATAACTAACCGTCCGAGGAGCCTCTCTCGGGGGGCTTCTCAGTCTCTCGGTTGGACCACCACATCTAGCGAGTTCGCGAGCGAGAGCGACTGGCACACCATCAGTGGCGGATGTGGTAGAGGAGAAGGAGAAGGGTGGAACACCAGCCAGCGAACGAGAAGGAGGAGGAGAGGAGGCCACCCAGCATCTTGCACTGCTCGCTCGAGGCTCTTCGCGCGCGCCGCTTCCCCGACCAGAACACGGTTGATCACTCAGCTCCGCTCTCTTCCCGCCTTGGCTACGAACGAGACCGAAAAAGATGGCAGCGCGTGGAGGACCCTCTGTTGATCTTCAGCATGACGAGCTTAGTGTCGCCGTCTCACTTAGAACCGGAGAGGAGAGGTGTGCGTGTGGAGGACGCAGCGTGGGCCCGCTTCTCGCCTCGCTCGTCTCGGCCAACCAGCGCCGCCTTCCCTCAACGAACGAGCCACCACGGGGAGCCGCGAGCCAACGCCGGTCTCACTTCTCTCCAGAGCGCCCTCTGTCCCAACTCGGGCGTCGTCAGAGAGACCGCCTTTCACGTAATCTGGGAAGAGCGAGAAGAGAGCTCTAGGAAGAAAGCAAGCCGCCGCACCTGCCACGAGCAACGCGTCGAGAGGTTCTCCACGATCATTCGATGACGAGTCTGTTGCGGTGGTCCGTACCTCCTGAAAGTGAAAAGGTTAGCACAGCTGCTGTCTCAATCACTTTGCACAGACAAGGAAGTCAGATTGCTTCGGTGAAAACAAAGTGTTGAAACTCACGAATCACGACGAGGCGGGTAGCGATCGTAGCCACCACCACGGCCGCCGCCGCCGCGATCGCTGCCTCCGTAGTCACGACTGCCGCCGCCCATGCGAGGTCCACGACGGGAGAACTCCAAGATCACGCGTTCGCCGGCCAGCTCCTTGCCGTTCAGATCGTAGACAGCATCATCTGCGTCTCGCTGGTCATCAAATTCCTGGAAACGAAGCACTTCAACTGATTGTATTGACGAGAAACGCCACGTTGCCATAGCTGCAACCCCCGATGGCAACTGCATGCGAAATCACATTAATGCCGCAACGGGACGAAAGCACAGACATTCCATCAAATTGCTAGCGAAACCCCAAAGTTTTAGCTGCACTCACCACGAATCCGAAGCCGTTCTTGAGGACGATGTCACGAATGCGGCCATAACCGCGAAAGAAGTGCTCGATGTCACGCTCGGAAGCACGGTACGAGAGACGGCCGATGTACACGCGGCTTGACATCTCTGAAACACTTGCATTCAACATTTCAAAGCAAGAAACAATCACGCAACACGTCAATCGCGAACAGAGTTAGAAGTTCAAGCATTTGAGAACGCCCCAAGACCACATGGGGTCGTTTTAGGCGCGCCGCCAACACCACGCACAACTTGGCACGGGCAGTCCTATTTTTTTCTCGCGACGCGACGCTTTGAATGTTCCCAATCACAGCAAAACACGCCGCTTTCCACGGCCACCGCTTTACGCGCGGACGAGAAGAAAACGCTTCACGAAAAACAACAACAGCAGCGCGTCCCCTAACAAAACACACCTCACCGCGACTCCTCAACATGAATTTGCACTTATTGGCGAGAAGCCAGAAAACAATCGATAATTCGCACGCTGAAGCTCCGTGATACTCAGCCAATGTTACGCAGCAAAACCCGCCGCGAACCTGCGCATCCAAGCACGCGCGGGCACAGCTTACGGTAACTGGCGTGGAGCCAATTTTCGAAAGCACGCGCCAGATAGGACGCCGGCGGCGCTCGGAGCCGGTTATTGTTGACGACGCGCGGCTCCGTGTTGGAGGCTCGGAAAACCGCGTTCCGTCGCTGTTTTGCTCTTCCGCCGACGCCGAGTGCTTGGCTATGCGACGCGGTTCGACTCCGGCCAGGGTCTGATGCTCGCGAGATGCGCGGCGAAGGCCTCCCGGCAGGCCTCGATTTCGCCACTTCGTCCTCGGCGAGCCGGAGCGACGTCTTCGAGAAGCTTCGCCGCAAGACAACGAATCGTCCTTGGAATCGAAACTAGGTTGGTCTTTTCGATTTTCTTCTTCGTTCTTTATAGAAACGAGTGGATTTCGTCACTCTAGAATGTCAAAGAGTGCATGTTTTCGTTGTAGTTGCGACGACACGGCGGTCGCCATCGTTCGTGATGATCGCCAAGTGCTCGCCCGTCGAGCCTACGCCGATCGAAGCGTGCAGCGACGTCTCGGTGGCATCTGCCCGGCGACCGTTGCGCAACAGGCAAGTCATCGCTTTTCCCTCCTCTTTTCTTCGCGCTCCCGCCACTCGGCGCATGACTCATGGAGCTCCCGTGTGGGCGGGCGGACGGCCGTCGTCGCCTCACTTCCCTTCCGGCGACTCCCGTTGAAATGCCTTCATTGCTCTACGGAGAAATCTCCCTTCGTCTTAGTCATCTTCAGTCAATTGAAGGCGCCACATTCCATTGTGGGCGGGGGGCAGCTGACCCGTTTATATGAGTCACGTGAAGCCGATTTCAGCACCGCGCCTTCTTGGAACCGCTCATCGAGGAATGCTTGGACGAGGCGGGACTACGACTTCTCGACGTGGACGCCGTGGCAGTGACGACGCGACCGGGTCTGGTGATCGCCCTGAAGGCGGGCGCGACGACGGCTCTCTCCCTCGCTAGGTACTATCTTCTTGGCTCTTTGCCAACTACCCCCGCCTCCCCCTCTGCATTGACCGCTGCGTCTGGGCGGGCAGCCCCCGGTTAGAGACACAGGGGCAAGGGGCTCGCTCCCGCCGAGTGACAGTGCATTAGGCCCGTTAGGACGATTAGAGTGGTGTGCAGCTTGTGCTCGAGGTCGTAGAGGGGAGGGACGGGGTGGGGACATGAGGGAAGGAGGAGGCGAGGGGGAGGAGCCGGTCACAGCGAGAGTTCGAGTCTCGTTGTGGAGAGCAGAGACAAATAGAGAATGGACGAAATGGACCACCCGCATCGCCTTAGTGGTCAGTGGCTGAGCGCGTCTTTCTTGGGCTCTAATTGCTTCCCCGCCCTCTCCCCTCTCCCTCCCCTCCCTCTCGCGAGGCGAGGTCGCGCTGCGTATTGTTTTTCACTTCGGGGACAGTGGTCAGGTCACGAGACCGAGCATCGAATCGATCGTGCATGAGTAGGTTCGTCGCGTCCCCGTGGATAATCCCTATAGGAGAGATGCAGGGGAGAAGAGAGGGCAAGGGTCCACCCAGTTCGAAGGGGACAAGAAGCCACGCCCACTAGCGTCTGGGTTGCCGGACGCGTCTCGTTCCCTCTCTCTCTCTTTCTCTCGTAAGTGACGCGTCTACTGGTCAGCAGTCACAGCCCCTCCCCTCTCCCCTTTCCCTCTTCCTCCCACTCACTCAGCTCGACTCTCAGTCCACCCGTAGAAACGAACATGTGTTTCGTGTTCCATCAGGTCGACACGTGCTCCTTCTCGGGTCGACTGCGCGTCGTGGCTGTGTCCCTGTGCTCAATCCCCTTTCCCTCCCCTCTTCTCCCTTCTCTCCGCCTTACGATATTCGCTGTCCGCGATTGTTCTTCGATTCGAAGGCGTCGACGCTTCTTCTTCATTCCACTTTCTTCTTTTCATCTTCGATTTTTCTATTCTACAGTTCTTGGACATCAACAGAGAACGTCTCCCGGCACCCGTAGAACCGAACTTATGTTTTGGCCTTGGCAAGCATGAGCTCGCTCTCGGGTACCGGGCGGCGCGACTCCCCCCGCCCCGCCCGCCCCTCGTCCCTTCCTCGTCTGACCCCGTCAGATTTATGGCTGTCTATATTCATTCATTCCTTCTTCTGTACTCGGATTCGTTCTGCTTTTTATTTCCTCCACGACCATCTGCGGTCGTTTTCATCGACGATTTCGCTTGCTCAATTTTCATCCGGGCCCTTCCTTTCCCTTTTCTTCAAAGATCGGCAAACACTTCGATCAACCCGTAGATCCGAACTTGTGTTGAGGTTTCGGCGTACACATTTCGGTTTATGGGTGGATCGCGGTGCCTCGCCTTCTTCGTCGTTCTGACCTTCCTTCCTCCTCTGTTTGACCATCGTCCTCGCGCTTTCTTTCACATTCACCTCCTTTCTTCCATGATTTCGTGTGTATGGGTTTCGGTTGTTTGAGGGAAGAAATGGGCTGTTTTTCCTCTTTCTCTCTGGATCGTCGTTTGCCGCACGTGCTCTGCTTCGTCCCGATCACACAATTCAAGCGGCTCTTCCCCCCTCCCCCTCAAGCACCGTCCTCCTCGGCTCTCGCGCGCAATGGCCGCGAACCCGTAAAACCGAACTAGTGTTGATCATACGGACAACACAGTTTGGTTTCGGGTACACGGCTTTGTGTGGTGATTCCTTGGTGCTTTGCCTCTTCTTGAAAACCCTCTTCCGTCGACCTTCTCCACACTTCATCGTCACGTCGTCGAAGGAGAGAAGAAATGACCGGAGAGTGTGGAATTCTCTCTCCTTTTCGTCGTTCCCTTCCGGCCTGATCCCTTCCCTTCTCTCTCCTTCTCTCTCCAAAGACGACGATGAAAGAGAGGAGCGGGGGAGATGCCCCTCACTTCCGCCCGACGACGCGCTGTCAAACGCCCCGAAGGCGCGAGCCGCCCGCCTGCGACGATGCGGCGGGAAAAAGAGCGATTGGTATGTGGAGCGAGGCGGTGTGTCCTCAGGGCGGCGGGCGAGCGGGGCGCGCTGAGGAATGTGACCTGACCTGCAGCTCTCGCGTCGCCTCCTCCTTCTCCTCGTCCTCGCCGTTCTCGGGCCGGGGCGCGTCGCTTGTTTACGCGCCGCGCAGCCATCACAAGACCACGAGACTCGCGCGCCCCTGCACAGGAGGGGAAGGAGGCCGAGAGAGAGAAGGAGAGGAAGGACAGAAACTAGCCTCCCCCTTGGCACGACGCCATACAGCCCTTTACGATTGAGAGGGAGGGAAAGAGGAAATTGTAGAAGAAGAGGAGAAGATCTCCTCGTGCATGTTATGGGCGGCCTCTTGATGATGGGAACCTGCGAGTTCTTGGAGACAGATGGTGTGTGGTTGAAGGAGTGCTCGATCGCCTCTCGTCCGCGTCCACCATATGCGGGCTCACGCGCTGGCTGCCCAGCTGACTGAAGACGAGGACACGACGAGGTTCCCGTTCCTGGCACTTCTCGTCTCGGGTGGACACTCTCTGCTCACGCTTGTCAGGTAATTCCTCCCTTTTCTTTTTCTTGAAGAATTGAATTCAACTCCTCGGAGAGTGAAGAAAGGCATAAAGATCAGACTTGTAAAAGGAATTGTCGTCGGGGGAGAGATTATGACTCAAATGTGTGCGTGTCCTTGCTCGATCGCCACTACCGCGCGTCCCCAGACCGATTGGTCTGACGACAGAAGGCGGGCGGTGAGCGGCGGCTATGTTGGGCCGAGAAGAAAGGACATGCCGCTGATGGGCTCCGTTTGTAGCGAGGTGGGACCGCCGCCGACGAGGCGATGGCTGAAGAGTGACCGTGTGTCCTCTTCCTTCCTTCAGTGTCTGCGCGACAGTCAGCACGTCGCCGACTGTTCCTGTCCCTTCCTCTTGCCAGACCGGAGCAGTGATGGAAAACCGCCCCGATTTGAATACTTTGATGATCCCCTTGCCTTCTCACTTCCCCTGACACCTCGCCCATGACACTTCACTGACTGTACAGGAAAGATTGAAAAGGGGGAGAAGAGAAAGAGGAGGGGCGTCGCTTCGTTCTCACACACCGATCATCTCATGTTCGAAATTCAAATTGGCGTCGCCGGGCTTATCAATCAGGAGCCGTAAAAAGCTGGGGCGGCGCCGGAGTGGACGACGAGGAGAGGGCGCCGCTGCTGTCTGTCTGAGAAGGCGACGGAAGTCACTTACAAAGTGCCTGGCGAGTCAGGAAGGAATGCACAACTGTCGGTCACCGCCCGGCGCCGACCCCCGCAGAGGGAGAGCGAGAAGTGATGAAGCCCGGCGTCTACAAGCATTACTCCTATCTCTGACAGTAGATTGAACTACGAAGAGAGAGAAGTCTCTAGTCTCTCGGAGTTGAAAGTGGGGGAAATGGGAAGGAGGAAGTGCTGCTCGCGCATGAGACAGGTGCTTGATTCATGGGACGAGGGGCCCGCTTGGTCTGCGCGCCCTCTTCTCTTGGGCCTTGAAGGAAGGGTCAGGCGGCGTCTTCGAGGCGGCCTTCAAAACGCAGGAATCGAGCTGGGCGACGGCTGTAGTCCTTGGAGAGGGGAGAGCACGTGTCTCAGGGTCATTCTCTCTGGATGAAAAATGAAGTCGGTCGTCGATCAGATCAAGGATAGAAATGTTGCCGAAAGGGGAATTGTGAAGGTCAACACTTGCAGGTCGCCGACGGACTTCGCTCTTCTGGCCTCGAGCAGTATGGGAGCTGGAGAATGTCTGGACAAGGTGGGCCGCGAGCTCGGAGTCCCGCCCGATCTCGAAGGAATGCATCCTGGAGCGGCAATTGAAGTCATGGCTAGCAGGTACACTTTCTTCCTTCCTTACAATGTGGTCAACTTTTCTTTAGAGCCAATTCACAAGGACATCTTCGGTATATCTTACCGAATCCCCGGTCGACAGGAGCAAATTGGAACTTTTCTGGTCTTCGCGAAATATACATAATGTCGCTCGAGAAACAAAAGAATCAAGTCGGCTTTTCCGCCGAGGACTTTGCTGCAAGTCTTCAGGTAGACTTTTACTATCTTCTTCGTTCCACTTCTAACGATTACTGTATTTGAAGAGGGACGGGGATCAGGGGGAATTTGCGTGTGCTGTCCAGGGGACGATGATGAATTCATTGGAGTGACAGCGCCTGGGAGACGCTCGAGGAGAGGAGGGAGAAGGCGAATAATTTGCCAAAGCGAGGACGAAGAGCGCATTTGTCACATTATAGTTCCCCAAGCGCGAGCATCTGTGGGAGCGGAAGGGGAGAAGGAGACCTTTGCCTCCTGTATTTCAGCCTATTCATCAAAGACCATTTTCAGCATCAAGTCGCTCGACATTTGTGCTCGAAGCTGCACATGGCCTTGGAGATGGTTCGAAGATGGGAACAACTCAGTGATGAAGGAGCATTGCCTGAAGAAGATCCTCGACGGATCGAAGGTCGACTGTCGTGTCTTGTTCTGAGCGGCGGAGTCGCGGCAAATTCCTACTTGCGGGATACGGTCGGAAAGGTACTCATTGACTACATTCTTGTTAGAAAGAGAATGAGCAGGTGTCGGCCGCGCATGGTCTGCGCGTCGTCTGCCCGCCGCGCCATCTGTGCACGGACAATGCTGAGATGATCGCCTGGACAGCTCTTCTACTTCTTCGAGAGATCTCGAGGTATTTCCTTCTTTCTGTTTTCCTTGTAGTGGATAAGTTCCCCTTGAGCCGGTCTTGTTTTGATGGTGTCAGGTCATATTGCGGGGGTCGGTCGTTCGCCTAGACCAACGGGGCCTGCTCTCTGTGCTTTCCTCTCTGATGTCGCCCGTGTGTCCCCGTGTCCAGAGAGGTCTCGTGATCTCGCGCGGCCGACCAGGTCAGAGAGGGAAGAGGGAGAGAGAAGAGGGGGGATAAGGGGCCGTGAGGTCTCACGTGCTCTCGTCGTGTCCCTACGAACGCCGGCTGCGGCACCATTCGGTCGCGCCACGACACCATGTGTTACGCCAATGAGCTAATCTCACACACACCGGCCTCCCTCTCTCGCCTCGTCTATACGACATGCGATGGTTTGCAGGTCAGAGGATGTCCTCGAAGCAGAGGGATTGCCCTTTTCGCCCATCTACGTGAAGGCGAGAGAAGACATCGGAAGAGACGATCGACATCTACTTGAAGGCGTCTCGAAGACTTGTACGAAGATCACGGGCGAGAGTCTTCATGGCGTGGGACCCTTGAAGATTCGTGATCCGGAAGTCTTTCGAAGACTCGCTAAGGAGACTGCATAAGACCGCTTGTTAGGTGAAGATTTGTTGATTTTGTTTTGTTGTCGAATTGTTAGACACGCGAAGGGTTTATTTCCGGGAAGATGAAGAAGAGTCTCTCTTTATGTGTTCGAATCTTGGAAAAGAGAATAAATAAATTGAAGAGTGAGAGAGAAGAAAGAGGCGGTGCAGGGCGATGCGAGAACTTTAAACAAAGGCGTGAAAGCAAGGAAGTTCTCTCTCATTTGGAGAGAGAGGAGATCCACGCATAAGAAGCTTCAAGCCTGGGACTAGGATTTGGACTGTGACTGTCGAGATGGGATCTTCTTGGAAGAGCCATGGGATACGGTAATTAGACAGCCAAGGAGAGCCGTAACAATGCGATTTCTGGTTCATTTCATAGATTCGTGAGCTAAGAAGGGAAACAATTATGCTCTTTGGGAAGAAGGAGAGAAGTCTTGGAGATCTCGAGGCTGCAGCATTTGAGAAGAGAGAAGAGTAAGAAGAAAGAACAGAAAGGGTTCACGAGGAAAAGAGGAGATCGACGTGTTTCGGGGTTTCAGCTTGAAGAAGCACCGGCTGTGAAACGGGGAAGAGAAGGAGGAAAGAAGCTCTAACACAGCTCTTTCGCCGACAACGAGATGGACGACGATGGACAAATCACTGAAACATATCTCGTCCTGGTTCTCCTCCACTTACCGGTTAGGATATATTCGGTGAGCATGGAGGGCACATTCGGGCTGTCCTCGTTGATGGCTTTCAGAACTGGAAACGAGGTAAAGCACATTGAGAGGGATACGGTACTTTTGATGAGTGACTGAAGCGTGCCGTTGTCCAAGTGATGGTTGTGCTGCTCGTGGAAGGGAACGACGGCAGTCATGTACTGAAAGGATCAGAGTTGAAACCTATTTGTGCCGGGTTTTCTCCTACCTGAGGAAGTTGAGCTGGATCAATTTTGGTCCCTTTTCGCTTTCGTTCATTGGCAAATTGTCGGCGCTTGTTTTGGATTGAGAGAAGGAGCGAGATGAAGGTGTTCTTCATCTCCTGCAAAACCCGTCATTTCTCGGTTTCAAGAAAAGATCGGACCTTTTCATATTCGAGTTCGTCTCTATGAGCAAGTTCCTCGACGAGACTCTCGTTGTAGACCTGGATGAGTTGTTCCATCTCGGCGTTGAGGGTGACGAGCTTGCCGCAGGACAAGGAGTTCAGGTCTGAAAACGAGTCCATAAAGGAGGAGGGAGGAGGAGCTGGGAAGTCTCGGCAAAAGGTCCCTCGAGGCCCGGGAGAAGGCGGCAAAAACTGAATTTCCCTCTTGCCAACAGCTGAATGATGAAAGGAGAGAAAGGAAGAGAAAACCACAACACTCGGCGAGAAGGCGAAGAAGAAACTGAGGGACAGCCTCCTTGACTGAGAGAGGAACCAAGGAGCATGCAGCTGAACCCAGAAAGAAGGAGGAAGAGCAAGAGGAGGAAGAAGGCGTTACCACACTGCTGCATTTCATCGTTGAAGTCTTCTGCACAAGAGGAGAGCGTCGGGTTAGAAATC